>NW_021025263.1:2429064-2485907 GCF_004153795.1 Camellia sinensis
TTTTTTAAAATATCGAATTAGTGTTAGTTTTTATTAATTTTGATTGTTCGTGAATATAATATTAACCTACATAACAAATAAAAATATATGAAAAATATATTTTATTGTAGTGTCCTTGCCGTGTTTTTGTCTCTATTTTTTTTAAATCACTGTATCTCTGCTTCTTAGCTATGGACACCGAGCCGAATACTTGATCTAGTTCAAATGTGTGTATTTAATTGTCAGGTACCAAAACATAAACAAAAAATTACGTTATTTTCTTCTGAATCTCCTTAGCAACCAACATAGGCTAGGAACTTTCAATGACTAGCTAAGAGACAAAACTATATAGTAAACAAATCTAAGACTAAAAATATAGAGTAGATAATTCATCAGAAAAAAATATTGCATTAATAGACAAAAACCGAGACTACACAGATAAGAAGGAAATGATTACAACAGAACGCATGACCAAATATAAAAAAAAAAAAAAAACTGGACTTTATTTCAAGAATATTGAGTTGGTCTCAAAACTAAAGTGCAAACATTGACATGTATGTGTTTCAAATAATTTAATCCTTATCTATACAGTTATATAAAGCACACAGCTTTTCAAGGGGGAGCTTCTATTAGCAGGCCACAAAAATTCTTAGTTCAGACCATTTTGTCTTTCAGATTTCAACTTCCAAACAAAAACTCTGTTCAGTAGTTGGTATCCGAACAATTGATTTTTGTTTAAAATCCCAACAACAAAAATGATGTGAGCTCACACAAAGAATTGTGTGCAACTAGAAACTCCCTTTTTGAAGCTTTGTCACAATTTTTTGTATAACTAAAATATCTTTGATCAAATAAATATTCCTTTCTTTTCTTTTAAAACATTGTAAATCCATAATGTTTCAAATTTAAGTAACTGTCATGATTGTTTTAAGCGAATAAGCACTAAAATTTAAATTAATTATGACAAATATTTTAAGTAGTTAGGATCTGAGGATCATAGCCATTAGAAGTATTTAAGTACACAAAAATCATAACAAAGCTTCTGTGTGTGGTTTACATGATTATATAGATAATTCTGTGTGTGGTTTACATGATTATATAGTTCTAACAGATCTAAAAGGGATGAACCAAAACCCACAAAACTGAATGATCCCAGAAAAATACGATATAAATCATAGCAAATTCCAATGCACGACGCAACTCAACTACACAACCTGTTCTGTTTTCTCAGATTCGAAGTCTGGACTATAATTGAAAATCAATTTATCTCATATATATCCTTTTTTTTTGTTTTCTCAGCAGCCAAACAGAGTGCAAAACAACTTATCAAGTACCAAACACAACTCTTCACGCAATGCAGATTTTTCAAAGCAAAATCAAAGAGATCAACAAATTGATATATACATAAACAAGAAAGAAAATGCAAGAAAAACAGAAACGGAAAATTCACCTTTTTGTATATGTGGGTCTCTCACCCAGGAAACGTTATCGCTCAGCCAACCACGAACAATACTCTCTTCACGTTGAAGGTAAGACACATGAACTTACTCCATCTGAGATCATTGTAACTCAATTACTTTTTCTCTCCCTCTCTCTCTATACTTAGAGAGAGTCTTTCATCTTCTCCTCCGATCACTCATTCCCACGCCGGAAGGTTTTACAAGTTAAACAACAAAAAGAATGTAGTATTCAAAGCCACAACTGCATGTTTGTAGTAGAGTCAGGGTAAAGATAAAATAAAAAACAGAATGAAATTCATCCATTCAGTAGAGATATATAGATAGAAAAGGAAAAGAAAAGGAATGAACGTAAAAACATTGTTGTGTGTTGATACAGGCCAACAATAGAAGCTTTGCATCTTTCCATTACTGAAGCTTAGTTTGCCCTGTTTTTCCTTCTCTGTTTCCTATTGGAATATTTTAGGGCTTCCTCATGTGTTCAATCACTGTACTTGAAATTTCGTCATTCACAACAAATTGGAACTCTCAGTTGTGTTAAAGTTCCAAAAAGAAGAAGGAAAAAAAAAAAAAAAAGAAAACCCTCTGTTGTAAAAAAGACATGAGTTGATGCTGGTATTGAGAAGTAAACAAACAAAAAAAGTGGTATGACAGATATTTGTTTGTACCTGCAGTTGGCTGGTTATACATATACATGTACACAGATCTTGAAGCGAAGTGAGTTGGTTGATGTTGTTGTTGTTCTCGTCAAGAGCACCAAGTGACAGGGACTCCAGATTATAACATGATCTAATCTCCAATTGACCGAGTTTTCTGAGATTGTTGGCATTGGGTAAAGATTTGAGCCTCTCACAATATTGGATACGAACAGATTCAAGAGATGGACAATCAATTTTGATCCCTTCCTCAGCAAAAAGTGACTACAATTTTCTGCAAACCTCAATCAGAAGTTGTTTTGGTGTGGACGGTAGCCCACTGCTTGGTGTTAAATATGTGAGCTTGGCACATTCAAAAACCCACAACACTGGAGATTATTGAGTGCCATCAACTCGGGTAGGGACTCCAAAGCACTGCAAGTATCAATCACAAGAATAAGTGGCAAACCTTTCTTCGGAAAAGAGACTAGACTTTTACAATTATCGATTCTCAGCACCCAAGAGACGTGTGGGTGTGCAAATCTTGTGGCAGTTTGTCCAGCACTGCACAATCCTTAAGGCTTCGTTTGGTTTACTTTTAAAATTATAATTTGTAATGAAATTATAATTTAAGTATAAAATTATGAGTTGAATTTTGAAAAATAAAAATTTATTTGGTTATAAATTTTAAATAGTGTTTTGAAAAGAGTTTTTCAATTTTAAATTTTGAAAAAAGTTTTGAATTGTATTTTAAATTTTGAGTTTTTGAATTTTGAGTTGTATTTTAAAATTTTTTGAATTTATTTTTTTAAAATATTTAAAAATGTTTAATAAAATTTTATTTTTTATTTTAAATATATAATTTTCTTAAAAATTTTGTTTTAAATATTTTATTTTATTTTGTAAATATTTTAATTTTTTTAATATTTTAAACTCAACATACAATTCTACACTCAAATCGTAACTAAACACATAAGTCAAAACTCAATTTAAAAATTATTTTCAAAAATCATAACCAAACACATAACTCATAACTCCACACTACTTTCAAAACTCCACACTGAAATCGTAGCTAAACACATAACTAAAAAATTAAAATATTTAAAAATATATTTATAAAATAAAATAAAATATTAAAAATAAAAAATATTTAAAATATTTTTTTAATATTTAAAAATATATTAAAAAAATACAATACACAAATGTATGAAATACAGTGTAAATAAATAAACATTTATCCTAAAAAAAATAAATCCAAAAAAATTCAAAATACAACTCAAAACTCAAAATACAACTCCAAACTTTTTTCAAAACTCATAACCAAACAAATTTTCTCTTTTCAAAACTCAACTCAAAACTTATAACTCAAAATACGACTCTATATTCAAATCTTGATTCTAAAAATAATTTTAGAAAATAAAATAAAATAATATTTTTTTGATTTTTTTTTAAATGTAGTTTTTAAAATAGTTTAGTTTTGAATTTTGAATTGAATTTTGAGTTGTGGATTTGGCTATGAGTTTTGAAAATAGTTTTTAATTGAGTTTGATATGTTATTAAATTGTGTGTTTGGTTATGAGTTTTGAAAAAAGTTTTAAATTTTTTTAATTAAAATCACAATTCTAAAACAAAACCAAATGCCTATGTAAATACTTGAGTCTCGTCATGCAATGTTGCTCTTTTTTTCAACCTTCTCCTTATTCTTTTTTTGGCTCTTCTTCAAAAAAGCATATGAATTTGTCACATCCATAAATCTTCAAATGTTGGAGGTTAGGGGTGTAAAAATGGCCCGCGGCTCATAGGCGGTCCGAACACTGCCCGCCTCTCAGGGTAGGCCCAGTCCAGCCCAGTTAGGCCCGGGACCGAGCCCAGCTTGGGTCTAAGGCGTTATTTTGAAGCCCAGCATGTGTCTTAACAAATTGGCTTGTTAAGCCTGGCCCACCTAGGCCATCGAGGCCCAATGTCAATTTTTGAAGAAAATAATCAAATTTTGGCCAAAAAAATAGAAATATATATATATATATATATATCCAGGCTCGCCCTGAGACCGTATACCCTCTGGGCCTAGACCTAATTTTTTTTGGCTTGTGGGTTGACCCAACTCAGCCTTAATTTTGATAGAAGCCCACGGCCAAATTTACACCCCTACCAGAGGTATGGGAGACATTGTTATAGTCTCACATTATTCTCCCACAACATCACGAATTATTTACAAATGTCCAATTTCTTAAGTCCCATTAAACCTTGAGTAAACCATGTTAGTAGGAACACCAAATTTTCAACCTAAGAAAGGTCCAAAGCAGTTATTGAAGTCAAATTCTTAGACGTTGCATGGTAACACTTCATCAACTACACTTGGATAGTAAAAGGAATCGGGAACTGTACCAAATCTAATATCCAAGGTGAAGGAACCAAACTCAAGTCTGTTCTTCATCTCTAAGAGTGCTAGAAGGCTTGGGAGCGTAACATGACTAATAAACAAGGACGCAAGTGATGGAAAAACGAGTCTCGAAGCACCAATCAACAATTGTGAACAACGACTAATCTCAAGAGATTTACTACAAGAAAGATCATTGGGTAATCTTCCAACAAGTTCGGGACAATCATCAATTTTAAGAGATTTTAAACAAGGAAGATCATTGGGTAATCTTTCTTTAAGTCTGGTACACGATAGGATGGAAAGCTCACTGAGTTGACCAAATGGCTGAACTCCCTCGATTTTGAAAGCAGACCAATCCTTCCATTTTAGCATATACACAAACTCAGTCTCTCTATAGAAGGGAAAGGTTTGGCACCACATTGCTGTCCATAGAACTCACAACCGAGGCACTTTATTACACTCATTCCTTCAATGTAACGGTCTTTAAGTGACGATAGTTATCCAAGCAACGGCAAAGATGTGCAATATTTAGAAAATTCTAATCGCATAGGCACTATTTCAGAGAACAAAGCATCTCCACCCAATTAGATAATCTTGAATTGCCATACCCACTGAATGGGGAGTAAATAATCTATGCTTCCGCACTTCCTTACCTCCTATGTACTGTTTACTTCAATCGCGTCGTTTCTCCTACAATCAGAACAGAAGTGAGTTAGCTAGCTTGTGTCTCATTGAAAAACCCCTCCGACGATCAAGTTAGCACCCTTGGAGAATATAGGAGAGTGAGAGAGTTTTCTGACTCAAGATTGCTTACCTTCCAAACTGAAGTGTTGGCCTTTTATACAAGCCAATATCCCTCTTCTCCACATAGATCGCACCACTCCCCAGGTTTTTGGGACGTAGAGATTCTATTCTCTTATTTCCTTACACGCATGCACTTGTCATAGGTAGACAGCTGGACAATCAGCATTAACTTGGGCAAGTCACTATTTGTCCCCACTAACTGTTGGGGCGCGGGCAACATCCAATCGAGCCACCCTTGACCGAGGTAACAACAACCCACTTAGCCCATGACCATTACCCATAAGCCAAATACCATGCTGCTACCCAAAGCACAACCGAGCTATCGGCTTGGCTGGAACCAAGTGGGTACTCTCCACCCCTGCCTTCCATCAAGGCCCAATACTATGTGTTCCGAACATCTCGGCAAGTTCAACTAGATCTAGCAGAACACCTCGGAGAGCTCAGCTAGAAGGCAGTCCATCTTCAGTGGCCCAACTGAACACAAAGGAGTGGGTCGAGCTTGGCCCATCATAACTTGGTCAAGCTTGACCCATCGCAGCATAGCACAAAACTCCCCTTTCAGTTGCCCCTTAATTCGGTCTGCTTCAGTATGACTTGGATTACTATAATTGGCAGAGCTAGATACTCTACCCAGTTTACCAAACTGCTCGGTGGAAATTCCCCTCTCAATTGGCCCTTAATCCCTTTTGTTGCAACATGATTGGGATTACTTCAGTCTTGCACAACTTAGCTTTAGCTCGGTATGGTGTTCAACATTGGGACAACTCAGTTAAGGCATTTAAGTGCCTTATTTTTTTTTTTTTGAACTTGGCCCAGTCACATATCGTAGCTCGGCCCTCTATCTCGACATGGCACTCAATTGACGCATTTGATCCAGCGTTACATTTGGTGGAATAGGTGTGGGGCCCATAAACTTTGATCTTCCAAAACTTAATCAATTATGTAAGTTCTACTCACTCTTGAAAGAAGTGCTTGGCGGGCCATGCCTTGTTTCCTTTGCATGATCATAGCATGCATATTCTTTTGTTAGGTGTTTGTATTGCTTGGATCTAGACAACTTTTGCTCGATCCCACAGCTTGGAAGAAGGAATGTGTCTTTGGTAAATGGCATTTTGGAGTCATTTCTTCATGCATGGAATAGTTCGGTAGGCCCCAGCTTCACTTAGCTCGGCCATTCTTTTCTTTATCTCTTTTTCACTCATTTATCCTACTCATGTCAACAGGCATAACTGCCTACACCATAACTGCCTTTGTAATACCCCAAACTTTTCAAAATATAATTATTTTGGTATTTAAATTTGGTTATTGAATTTTTTTATTAATGAAATATAAATTGGACATATTTTTGAGAATTTGCAAAATGTGTGGGTAAAAATCTGACCACATTGCAATCTTAGTATCCAGTTGGAGAGCACTAGCAGAATAGATGACACCTGACTAATCTGCAACAGAAAGAGAAGACTCCGGTGGTGGTTCGCCACCCGGGGGTACTCCGACGATCAAGTCAGTACTCAATATCTCTTAAAGATAATCAATAGTGCTAAACTCACTAGCTTGAGCATAAAAAGCATACCTTAGACCCATGGGGGTGCCTCTCTTTTATAGCCAACTCAATCCTAGTCCCAATGGAAGCCTAACTCCAATGGACTCAGGATTACTGCTAATATTGGACTCCCAAAAGGATCAGGATAAGCTCTCTACGGGTCTCATCTTTACCCAAACTAAAGTCTCCTCCCATTCTAGGACTTTTGTTCTTTATCTGCTTATCTCGGATTCCGGTATTCTCGTTGATAACCTCGGCCTAACCGAGATCATCTCGGCATCATGACCAGGACATGTGGCACGTCGACTGGCACTTCGGTGACACCTCGGCCACGTGTTGTCATTCAAAAATTATGTCCCCACAACTGCCCCCTAGGTTCTATTACCTCGGCATCCTGAGGTAATGGAACCTCTATCATTCCCTCCATTTAGCACGTCGGCTAAGCTTGCTTCATCATCTATTGCCGAAGTCAGAACTCGTTGGCTCAATATGATCGAGACCTATAATCTGCTTTCATCAATACTTTGGATCCAACAACCAAGTTCGTCCAAGTTTTTCAACCGAAACCGTCCTCCTAGCCGAGGTATTTGTTTCATTAAATCAAAAACTCCAAGTGTTTTATCACGCGTATGAACTGGCATGTACAATATTTCAACCGAAACTGTCACGCATCTTTCCTCTATGGAGCTGTGTCTGATATGCGTCATTAAGTTGTCTCGCACTTACTTGCGTTGTCTGACAAGCACGCCGTCCCAAGCACCATAATTACCATTTTGCCGCCATTTCATGCTTTTGATCAAAATCAACCCTCTCAAATTTTCCATTTGCTGCTTTTGCGAAGTTTTCTGTAACTAGTTTCACTCTCTCCCTTCGGTGAGGCTTTTGCTGATCCTTTCCGATTGCTGCCGTCGTCTGATTTCCGCGATCCTCATTCCGGCTTCACTTTTTCTGATAAGCCACTGTTCCTCCTGGTTTCAATTTTTGTTGCTCTTCAAGAGTTTTTGCTTCATTACTTGTTGCCATTGCTGTTTTGCTCAAGTATTCGATTTCATGAATCATGTATCTCAGTGTGTCTATTTCATGATTTTGTTTTTGCCCAAGTCTTGAATACACATACTGTTCATAACTTTCTTGCTCTTTTGCCACTGTTCTTGGCCTTGTACCCTTGCATACACTCTGTCACAGTGTTCTTGATGATTCACCACTATTCTTGGCTCTAAATTTTCTCTTATTGTCTTTTCTTTGTTGTATTTCCAGATTCTTGCCCTCGTTTCTGTTTTCTGCATAATCCTAGAACCGCGTCCCTTCTTGGAATAGATGTCGAGATAACAGTAGAGAAGCTTCCCCAACTGACTGCCGAGGCTGAACTACCGTCAATCGTCGAAGCAGATCAGTCCGACGTTCTTGCTTTAGTCCCTAGTTCTTAGGGTCTTCATTCTTGTACTTTTGTTGTCTTTGCATATGTAACTTCTTTGCTTCTGAACAATGTCCGTTGTTCACCAATGCGCCACTGCTTTGTATTTGAACAAGAAATCACTTTACCAGGTTGAAGTGCTTCTTTTAATTCATGTTTGTATTTTTCTGAGTATTGAATGCTTTCTTCTACTTACTGCCTGTATGCTTCCCCATACTTTAGAATTTTTCCAACTTTTTTCGAATATATTCTGCAAATCACTTCGGGGTAGTACACCTCGGATAAGCATCACTTCGAAATTATCATTAGGTAGACACCTCGGATAAGCTTACTTCAGAATTATCATTGGGTAGACACCTCGGATAAGCATCACTTCGGAATTATCATTGGGTAGACACCTCGGACTAACATAACCTCGATACTTTATTTTTACAAGTGTGTTCTTTAACAGAGGTATTCAAGTGTTGCTTTCTCATTTGTACTTGCCTTCTTTTATACATGCTTCACTTTTCCTAACCTTCTAAGCTTTTAACAAGCTAGTTGGTCATCTCGGATGATCATATCTCGAAAAACGTCTTTTAATGTGATCTCGGCTATACCAACCTTGTAAATTGCTAAAAAATTTCAACAAGTGGTAGACTTCATAATCTTCAACTATTTCAACTTATAAATTGTTTTTAAAATTTCAACAAGTGGTAACATTATCATTCCTTTTCCTTGCCCACTAATGTGAACATAAGTTGCACTTAGGATCACATTATGGAAGTTGGCTTCATGCCGCAGTCACAGATCCTTTCTAGTCGATGTGTTCTTCTTTTACTCTTGTATGGAAAAATAATTTGTATGTCTTCAATTTACACCTTAACTGTGTAATCTCCTCGGGATGTAATACCTCGGTTGTACCCACTAATCGGTTTATCTCAGCCTCGGTTTAATACTTGAAAACATTGTAACAAATGTTTTCACAAGTGTTGCTCAGAAATTCGCCACTTTTCTTTTACTTCTTAAGACTTCTGTCTTTCATTATCTTCCAAGTCCTGGCAACATGGTAATCTCGGCAAGTATGTAGATACTTCTTTCAGTACAACCTTGTCTTGACTTGTAAATTTTTCTCAAATTTCAACAAGTGTTAAACATCATCTCGGTTTAACTCTGCTTGTAAACTTTTCTCAAGTTTCAACAAGCGTTTGAACATTATATCGATTTTACTCAACTTGTAAATTGCTACAAATTTCAATAAGTGTTAAACAATAATCTCGGTTTAACTTCAACTTGTAAATTGCTACAAATTTCAACAATTGTTAAACATTAATCTCGGTTTAACTTCAACTTATAAATTGCTACAAATTTCAACAAGTGTTAAATAATGATCTCGGTTTAACTTCAACTTGTAAATTGCTACAAATTTCAACAAGTGTTAAATATTAATCTCGGTTTAACTTCAACTTGTAAATTGCTATAAATTTCAACAAGTGTTAAACATTATCTCGGTTTAACTTCAACTTGTAAATTGCTACAAATTTCAACAAGTGTTAAACATCTTTGTCTTCTCTCTGCCCTCTAATTGTTTGTTTCTTTTTTATCTTTTAGGATCTGAGATTTTGCTCACTGAACTCTTCTCTTCTCGGATTTAAGTGCCGAGCTCTTGTCTTCTGGAATCTTGGATCTACTCACTCAGGTTGAGTTCTTCTCTTCTCGGACCTATTCATTTAGGCCAAGATCATGTCTTCTAGGATCTGGGATCTGGTTTTCGGGATTTGCTCACTTAGGCTGAACTCTTCTATAATCGAATGTCATCTCCTTGGGAGCGCTTATGCCCCCTGTCTTTGCGTCCCTTCTAGAAGGGTCTTCATTCTGTTTATGTCGACACATTCTCCTTCTTTACTAAACTCGTTGTTTCCGCTACGTTGATCTTGTACGATGATGGCCATCTATTCTCCTTTCTTTCCCACAGACAGCGCCAAATTGTGTGGGTGAAAATCTGACCACACTGTAATCTTAGTATCCAGCTAGAGAGCACCGGAAAAATAGATGGCACCTGACTAACCTGCAACAGAAAGAGAAGACTCCGGTGGTGGTTCGCCACCCGGGGGTACTCTGACGATCAAGTCAGTACTCAATATCCCTCAAAGATAATCAATAGTGCTAAACTCACTAGCTTGAGCATAAAAAGCATACCTTAGACCCATGGGGGTGCCTCTCTTTTATAGCCAACTCAATCCTAGTCCCAATGGAAGCCTAACTCCAATGGACTCAGGATTACTGGTAATCTTGGACTCCCAATAGGATCAGGATAAGCTCTCTAAGAGTCTCATCTTTACCCAAACTGAAGTCTCCTCCCACTCTGGGACTCTTGTTCTTTATCCGCTTATCTCGGATTTCGGTATTCTCATTGATAACCTCGGCCTAACCGAGATCATCTCGGCATCATGACCAGGACACGTGGCACCTTGGCTGGCACTTCGGTGACACCTCGGCCATGTCTTGTCATTCAAAAATTATGTCCCCACACAAAACATGCTAGGAAATTTCATAGTGTTTGTAAGTTTCAAATATGATGGCAATTTTGTTATTTTTCACATTTAATAATAATAAATGAATATTTATATTTTAAATTACAATTTGAGACTATTTACTATAGCTTTTGCTCTTGAATTGTCTTGCTGGTCAATTTTACAATTACTATGACACCAGTTATACTTCTACAAAGAAAATTTGGTCCACCGCAGATGGAGGATATATTTTTATCAACAAAAGAAAACATGCTTTTATAGAGGGTGGCAAGTAAGTAAGGAGCAAAAGCCATGGCTTGGCCATCTTGAAGGCATAAGACCAATGAAACGTATTCCTTAGTAATTTTGAAGCCAGGAACACAAAAAATGAATTAGCAAGGCGAAACTAAGTAAAAGGCAGCTCTTTTTTGGTCATCGATAGGGGTGTTTCTTTTGCCTTTGTATTTTTTAATAAACTCAGTGTAACTCATGTCAGTGTTAAGGGTGAAAGGTAAGGGTTCTAGTAAAGCACTGATTTCTAATCCTAGAATGGGAAGTCCAATTAAATAGGCTACGTCTAGGATGGTTAGGGATATCATGCCAAACCCTAGGAGCATTAAGTGGCAAGATTATGACCAGAAACAGGCATCAGCAGCAATTAACCACTTATTCATATCAAATTTGAGGGTCGATGAACGAATTACCTCACTAATTTCCATACATCTGAGTCATGAGCTTCAATTCATTTGATCCAGCTTTGCCAGATAGAATCTAGTTGTCTCCATGACCTGAGAGGGTTTTTGTTGTTGTCCCAATTTACCCAATTGAATTTTGGTTGGTTCAGAAGTAGAGTTTCGCCATTAGCAAGTGGGTAGTATGGAGTTAGTTCATCTGGGAAATAGGCTGTAAACGTAGGTCCTAGGGTTGCTTTGGCTACGGTGGTGGTACTTGGAATCAAAGTTAACTCCAGCATTAGAGAGCTGGGGAGTTCCCCAATAGTTTTGGGAAATTTAAGACGTTCATCATTGGTTTCATCCTTTTTTGTGGATTTCAAGAGCCATTGTTTAGAGTTCTAAATTGTTTGGTGTTCTGATATGGGAGTTTCGAATGAGAGAGAGAAGATTGAAGTGAGGTGAAGTTGGAAGGTTGAAGCTTTTATAGCTTATGTTGGGCCCAGTGTTTGGATTTGTTTGAAATAAGTATATTATTTATCTGGCCCAAGGAATGGATTTGTTTAAGTTAAAAATCATTATTATTTATTTTTCTTAAATAAGGGGGCATTGTTTGAACCCATTTTTGTGAAATTCTTGTCGACAGGTGTATCAATCAGATGATGACACATGGTAGAGTCAAAGTGGAAGTCCTCCATCAGTTAGAGGGACAGGTGGCATGTAAAGGTTGAGCACGTACATAGAATGATTCAAGTGATGGAGCAGTTATCAGGCTAAGTCATGAACTTAGTAGCTTGTTTTCAGAAAGGAATATGTACGAGATGGAAGGCTTTACCCTGTCGATGTGGTGCTCAAAGTGTAAAGGGACATGTGGCAACATGGAAAAGAGATGGTTCGACATGAAGATTTGAAGGCTTGGTAGAGTTTGAAGACTTAGAAGTGAGGAGGCAGTTACCATGGTAGTTGGCAATTGCAGTTGCAGGTAAGAAGGAATCCTGCAATCATGGGCCAAGAAAAGAGGAAGAAGATATAAGAGTCAAGGATTTGGCAGAAAGGAGATCATCAACAACACAACAACAACTTAGCTTATATCTAGAAGTAGTTCTTTTAATTTTGGAATAGTTTTCTTTGTAACTTGTAACCTTTATGAACTTTGGTGGTTTCATTCTGAAATTACCTATTGTTTATTTTGTTTACTTTGTCGACTGTAATTTTGTTCCAAATAAGTCCTCGTTCTTTTGAGGCATTTAAATCAAAAGCACAGTCATCTGGTTTCTTTGTTTAATTGTTTGTTTAAATTGTTGTTCAATTTCTATCGATTAGGAGTGAGCATAATTTTTACTAACATATTCTTGAAAAAAGGACCTCCGACTTGGATCTTTAGGCGGTGATACTGATTACAAATGCAATGGAGATGTGTTTATTAAAAGTGTTAATGGCACCATGAAACATATTTTTCAAAATTTCCCTGTGTAGAGGTTGTTAGATGGACTTGCAACATAGACCAGAAGATTTAAAAATGCTGGTTTTGAATTGAGATTGGATTTAAGTGTTATTCTCTCTATTCTTGAACACTAATTCCTTTTAGTGAAGGTAATGAAGGCCGGAAGAGTACTTTTGCATTCTTTCTTTTTGTGTGTTATTTGAAATGATTGTAATATTCTCAAATTGGAAATTTTCTATTTACACACCACTAAAAACAACATAGGGGTGTATTCTACCCATTTAAAGATTTCATATATAAAAACACAAAATACTCTTCACACACCATCATCACATATAGACATATAAACATCCAAAATAAATTGGTTTTGAAGATTAAGTGTTTAAGAATATTGAAATCAATTGGTTTAAGGTTTAAGAACATTAAAATTTACGAATATTGAAATCAGTTGGTTTTAGGGTTTAAGAACATTGAAATCAATTGGTTTTGAAGATTTAGGGTTTAAAAATATTGAAATCAATTAGTTTTGACAATTTGCACACCATGGATGACACTGAGATTGCTGATTTCGAACAATGCAACAATGAAAATGTCAATTTAATACTTGGGTTTTCGATTTTTTGTTTATTTCATTCATATAATCGTCGGGAATATGACTTTGTTTGTCATGTGTTCGGATAATTAGAGTTAAACTTTTACATAATGTTTGATTTTTTTTTTTCCAACCAAACAATTTTGTTCAAATTATTAAAGTTGACCAAATTAAAAATGTTCATATATAAAAAATTGAAATTTTAATTCCTTAAGAATTTCATTTCTTAAATTTAATTTATTTTTGGTATATTTTCTTTTCTTTTTTACAAAAAGTAGATGTATTCAATATTTACAAAAAAAAAATAATAATATTAATAACATATAAAATTTAATATATGTTCAACATAATAAGTCTAAACAAATTGAAATTGTTCAGCGTATAAAGTATGAACGTATTTATTTTATTCAACATAAATATTTTGAACATATTCAATTTGTTCAAAATTTTTTTTTTTCTACGATGATATTATGTTCAAACAACCAAAGTTGAGCCAAACTCAAAATAGAAATTGCTATGGAAGTTGAATCAGTTAAAAGAAGATAGAAAAAACATATCAATGTGAGAATTAAATTTGTGAATCAAGGGTGAGAATGATAAATCTTCAATATCGACAATGCACCGGCGAAGCACCGGCGAGACAACGGCGAAGATGGAGATCTAAAACGACAACAATGCATTGGCAAGCCAACAACAAAACAATGGTGACAATGGACATCTGAAACGACGAGACAAAACCCTCCGCCAACGATGGAGATCTTCAACTCTAACGAGGGAGATCAATGGTGTTTTGAAGATGAAAGTCTTTGGTGTTATGAATATATAGATATTTAGGTGTGGGTTGTGGTGTGTATTCAAACAGACAGGTGGTGTGTTACCTTAGCGTTAGTAATGAAAAGTTGAGATGTGAACTAAGATATTTTCAAACCCTAAAAATTATTATACGTCTGTACTAAGTAATAGTGTGGAATGAGAGAATTAGTGGTGTGTAAATAGAATTACCCTCTCAAATTGTATACTTTTTTTGTTATTTCCTTTCTTTTTTTCTCTTATACACATAATTTTTAATATCTAATGTGCGGGGAGCAAATATTCAGGTAAGCCCGCACTCCTTTCTTTCAAGCTCCTGTCTGTCCGATCGACTTGCGAGCACAACGGTGGTGAGCTACCCGGCGGTGTGTGGTCGGAAAACCCCTCTGACGATCAAGTTAGACACACACAGGGATATAGAGAGAGAGGGGCCTGAGTTTTGTTTAGTGTATGTCTTACCAAATGTTCCTCTCCCCAGCATGGGGGGCGCAGACTTACTTATATACCTTCTGCGCGCCAAATCTACTCCCATTCGTCTCCCGACACGTGGTGCTACTATCCCATCTGTCAGCACAAATCTTGCTGAATCATCACCTAACCCGACTGCCAGCCCACTCTACTGGGAGCTCGACAGCCGGGCTGCATCATCTCGGCTGTAGATGGCCGTGTTGTGTAGCTGGCCAGAGCGCCCCGCTCGCCGTGCTCCGCTTCGACCGAGCTCGGGGCGTATCCTGGCATTGCCGAGCTCGGGACAGCTACGCTGGTTTGCCGTCGGCCTTACTGCCGAGCAAACACATGTAGCTCGGTCCAACCTTGTCTTTCCTGGCGCCGGACAACCCATTTGACAGGCTTCGATACCAAGAAGCTATGTAGCTCGGTAAAACCATGCCTTGCATTAACCGAGCAGGATCTTTCAAGATAGGGCCGTACTACCTCGGCCCAACCCTTGTTCAACCCAAATCCGTCCGGCCCAATTCCAGATCATAAATCTCCCTCTCAATTGCCCTTTAATTCCGTCCGCGCAAGCGTGACTGGGATTACCCATTCTGACCGGGGTTACCTCTCCTCGGTCCTCGGTTCACCAGTTGATGACCGGGCTAGCTGACATGCCTGTCTTCAACATACTATCTCTTGACTTGCTCGGTCGTCGCCTCATCTGACCTTCCTATCTGTTTAACTCTGACGCTGCCATTAATGGGGACACTTGTCAATCTCCCATTGGTCCTCGAGCAGACAACCCAGCCATCTGTTGGCATTCAAATTTTTGGCCATTTTTTTTTTCTTCCTTCCTTATCAGTATGCCTGACTTCCTTCATTTCATTCCTCTTGCTTCTCATTTCTCTTCGATGACCCAGAGCTTGTGCCATTCCTCCCTTGCCATTCCTCAGCTTGTGTTCAAAGAAGCAGCCACTACTCTTCAAATGTATGTCCCCCAACTCCTCTTTTGCTGTTATTTCACTCAGAATTTCACATATTAGGACATTAAACTCGTAGTTTATAGGCAGAATCGTCCCAAACCCTTAACTGTTCATGGAGTTCTTCACTTTTTCTGATGAACATTGAAGATCTGGGGCGGACCGGGCTCCAGGTCTTCTTTTGATCCAAAAAATCATTCCGACCAAGCAAATAGCTTGTTTGCCTCAACCTTCGTAGAAACCGGGGTAGCAAAGGACTTGGCCGCTCGACCGGGCTATTCTCTGGTTCGCTTGAGCGACCGAGCTCCTTAGCTAGCTTTTACGACCGAGGTGGTTTGGCACAATCCATGACCGAGCTCAAATCCAACTCGTTTTGCGCGACCACGCTCCCATTTACAATTACCCTCCGTTTTCCTGCAGAGTCCAAGGGGACCAAAGACCAATTCCAAGGCTCTCAAGGACCGAGCAGCCATTAATTCCTAGCCTGTGCCAAACCGCCCCAGCTGAGCTAAATTGGTCGGCCACACATGGGGAAATTTCGCTTTCTTGTGGACACACCTGCTGCCTTGGCGGCCTTCAGGGAAGAGTACGGTATCCCGACAGACGTCCATTTAGAGCTCGCTGAGATGGAAACAACCCCTGGGGCAGGCTTGACCAATGCCCTTTCACCGTGTTGTCAGTAGTTGAAGGAGGCCTCCGCTTCCCAGTCAACCCTTTGATGACCGAATTCCTGCGCCGCACCGGGCTAGCACCCACCCAAGTTTCGACCAATACGTACCGAATAATCAACGGCGTGCACGAGCTAAATAACCGGCTAGGAACAAACTTAGGTTTAGCCGAGATACTACGACAATACACACTTGGGCACACCGGCGATGGCCTGGCCTATTATTTAAAAATAAGACCGGGCAAAAAGAAAATAGTGACCGGCACCCCAGACAAGGACTTACATGATGATGACTTCTTCTGAGTGTCTGGCAATTATGAAACAGCCGACGTACCGGGCTGGTTCATCAGCAAGAACTTTGGTTCCACATGTAAGCCACGCTAATTTACTCGGTTAATACCCTGCCTTCAGCATTCTGTACTTAACAATTTTTCCTGTTTCTTTTGCAGCAATTTAGGCCTTGCAATCCAACTACCAATATCCTAACGTTGAAGCCATCCGAACCGTGCTCCGTTACAGCCACCAGGATTGTAACGAGTTGCTCGGCTACGTTCCAACCTACAGATATTCAGCTCCACGCCGGAGCAAAGTTACAAAC
The DNA here is from genome assembly GCF_004153795.1 of Camellia sinensis. NCBI lineage: Eukaryota > Viridiplantae > Streptophyta > Magnoliopsida > Ericales > Theaceae > Camellia > Camellia sinensis. Next base: position 2,445,966 of record NW_021025263.1, read on the forward strand.
TTTCTCCGTGCTCCAACGCCTCCTCCAGACCCAACTCTACCGAACGTGTCACTAATCCGGCTGACCAAAGAACAAGAGATGGCGAAACGAAGCCGCATCAAGAACCTCCTCACAGCAACCTCAGCCGAGATACCGAGCATCACTACCCCTTCTCAAGCTGTCGGGCAATCCAGCGGCCCCGTGGTCGCTTTGGCGTCTCCAGCCGCCGGACAGGCCAGACAAGAAACCCGCCGGGCTGGCAAAAGACCACGCGCAGATCCGACTGCCGAGCTAGTTGCCGAACTAACCACTGAGCAACCCACCGATATTGTCAACCCAACACCTCCGTGGCGCCCGCAGCTGAAGCACCGGGGTAAAGACATCCCGGCTAGTGCTTCCGTCAAGGGCGACAATGAGCACTTGCTCACCTTCGACCTTTTAAAAGCCCTCCTGCTACCGAGCGATGTGGTGGGTAGCGACCACGTCCCTGACACCCGGTTGGTGAAATCGGCCGTGAAGTCCATGACCAGGGTACGAATCTCAATCTTATACTGAAATTTTACAAGTGTTTGCGCGGTTTCTTCTCTGATTGAACTTTCTTCTTGCAGGCCATCCAGAAGCAACACTTGGTCATGGAGCGAATCCATCGACTGCGGCAGAAGGCGAATGACACTGCCGGCCAAGTGCAGAGCCTTCAAACCGAGTTGGGCCAAGCAAAATCCTCTTTGCAAATTGCCAATGCAGACAACAATAGGTTGCTCGGCCAGCTTGATGAAGCCAAGAAGAAGAGGGATGAGCTCCAGGCCGAGCTGGATGCGCTCAAGGAGTTAAGGGAGAAGGAGTGCGAGGATGCCAACAACGCCGACTTCAAGGAAGCCGAGGAAAGCTATAAGAAGCAGGTCTTCGCTACTTAAGATATTTATTTCAAAGCGGGCTGGAAGTCAGCCTGCGAACATCTCGGTCAAGGTCCTGACACTGATGTGTTTGCCAGTTCCCCGGTTGCCTTCCTACCGGTCTACCTCGTGCCTTATGCCAACGACGTCTTCAGCGCATTGCAAGCTGAGGCCGAGGAAGAGCTTGCCAAAGAAACCGAGGTCAATACCGAGGAGGGAAGCGGCCAGGAGCAGCCCGGAAGAACTGAGGCCGGTGTCCAAGGGCAAACTACGGTCGACCTGGAAGCAGCTGATGATGAGTTCTCCAATCTTTCCCCCCTAGTGTAGTTTTCTTTTTGCTTGCCTTTTCTCTGAACATGTAACCGGGCTAAGTTCCCCACCTTTTGTATTTACTTTCACATCAATGAAAAAGCTTTAATTACATCAAGTGTTTGTGCAGTCTTTAAGCCCCATAACTTCAGCCGAACAAGATATCTCGGCGGGACAAACCACATTAATTAATTGATCTAACCGGAAAAGGCATCTCGGTTGAGAACACCTAAGTTGAGCAAATCATCAACTCTTTCAACAGAAATAAACATCTCGGTTGAGCAGAACTAAGTGGAGCAAACCATCAACTCTTTCAACCGGAGTAAACATCTCGGTTGAGAACAACTGAGTTGAGCAAACCATCAACTCTTTCGACCGGAGTAAACATCTCGGTTGAGAAGAACTAAGTTGAGCAAACCATCAACTCTTTCAACCAGAGTAAATCATCTCGGTTGAGAATCTCAAAACTCAAAGTAACATTAAAAATGCTAAGGTAAAGATGAGTTCTATATATTTGACACAAATGAATATTACATGTAAGGCAAAAAATTCCTTTGCACAAAAAGAAAGCTAAAGCTTAACACAAAAAAAGAGCTAAAGCTAGAAATAATATAGCTTAAGGTTGGCTGCATTCCATGGCCGGGGTATTCTTCTACCATCCAAGTCCTCCAGGTGATATGCCCCCTTGCCCGCCAGATCGGTTATCTTGTAAGGTCCTTCCCAATTTGCCCCTAACTTTACATAAACCTGGCACCAGGGTATTGCCCATGACCTTCCTCAAGACCCAATCGCCTACTTTAAACGGTCTGGGGTGCACCGTTTTATTATATTTCCTTGAGAGCTCTTGTTGGTAGGCAGCCACATGGATGAGAGCCTTTTCCCGACGCTCTTCCACTAGATCTAGTTCAAGAGCAATGGCTTCGGCGTTCAGCTCGGGTTCAAAACCTTCACGTCTGAGGGTGGGCATGTCGATTTCCAAAGGTATGACTGCCTCCATGCCATAAGCCAAAGCAAATGGAGTTTCCCCCGTAGATCGCCGCGGGGTTGTCCGGTATGCCCAAAGGACGCTGGGGAGCTCTTCAGCCCACTTTCCCTTGGCTTTTTCCAGCCGTTTCTTCAACCCATCAAGTATGATATTGTTCGACGCCTCGGCTTGGCCATTGGATTGTGGGTAAGCCGGAGTAGAGTTGTAGAATTCGATCTTTAGATCTTCACAGAACCCCCTAAACAGGCGGCCGTCAAATTGAGTGCCGTTATCAGAGATCAAAATTTTGGGGACGCCAAACCGCGTGACCACATTCTGCCAGACAAACCGCTTCACGTCTTTCTCCCTGATTGTTGCCAAGGGCTCCGCTTCAACCCATTTGGTGAAGTAGTCCGTGGCCGCGATGAAGAACTTCCGGTTGCCTGGTGTGATTGGTAGTGGCCCCACTATATCTAGCCCCCACATCGCGAAGGGCCAAGGGCTGGTGAGGGGAAGAAGTTCCTTGGCCGGCTGGTGGATCTGGTGGGCAAACTTCTGGCATTTCTCACACTTGCGAATATATTTCTGGGCATCGGCTTGCATACACGGCCACCAATAACCCTGCGAAATAGCTCGGTAGGCCAAGGACCTGCCCCCTATATGACTACCACAGATGCCTTCGTGAATTTCGTAAAGGAAGGCTTCCACACTGCTCAAGTGTACACACTTCAGGTAGGGACCGGAGAAAGACTTCTTATATAAAACGCCTGATGGAGAGAGCCAAAACCGCTCAGACTTCACCCGCACTTTATGCGCTTCCTTCTTGTCGGCTGGAAGGGTCTGTTCTCTGAGAAAGAGGATTATGGGATCCGTCCAAGAAGGACCTAGCTCGGCGCAGAGTACTTCTGTTTGCCCGGTTTCCTCAATGCTGGGCCTCGGAAGGAATTCAATCAAAAGAGAGTTGGGAGAGGTGCTGTCGACCATAGAAGCAAGGCCAGCCAACTTATCTGCTCGGCCGTTTTCTTCTCGGCCAATCTGTTGGACCCTGATCGCCTGAAATCGCTTGATGTGGTCTCTGACCAGAGCTTGATACTTCATCATTCTGTCATCCTTTGCCTCGTAAACCCCAGAAACTTGGTTAACCACAAGCTGGGAATCACTGTAAACCATGAGTTCGGATGCTTGCATCTGAAGTGCGCTCTTGAGACCGGTCAATAGAGCCTCGTACTCGGCCTCATTGTTGGATGATGGGAAGCCAAGGGTGATAGAATGTTCTATAGTCAGTCCGTCTGGCGAAATCAGAACTATACCCAGCCCGGCACCGTGACGGTTCGAGGCGCCATCAACAAAAAGTTTCCACATTTCGCCGACAAAGAGCTTCCAACACTCAGAGGGGTCCTGAGAAGCTTGAAGGTTGATGGGATCACGGTTGCTCGGCTGTTCGGCTTCCGGTCCCGTGACGAGCGATTCCACTTCAGCCCCCCTTGGTGATTTGGCGTCGGACTCAGGAAGTTGATTCATAATGCCTAAGTCTGCGGGCGAATCGCTAGGTTACGGTATTATGCCAGCCGCAAGCTCTGTGCTGAGCGGTTCCATTTCTTCCCTCCTCGGTGATGTGGTGTCGGACAAAGCGGGTTGGTCAGTGATAGCCAACTCCATCAGCGCATCACCGGGCTGTAGTATCGTACTAACTGAAGGGGCTTCGGCGGGGCGCGCAAGTTCCGCGTTGCCAATGCCGCCAAGCTGTGGTATTTCGATGGAGCTTGCATTCACCTCTTCATCTGCCTCGGCAATATCGACCGGGCATACCGGATAAGTTCCGGGTGAGAATTCAGCAACGAAGTCGGCCAAAGTCTGGGCTTTTATGGCTGTGCGGGGCTGGAACTTCACATCAAATTGTCCCAATTCGACCGCCCACTTAAGAATCCGATCGGAGAAGTCTGCCCGTTCGAACAAAGCTTTGAGAGGGAACTCGGTCAAGACGATGATGGTATGGGCATGGAAATAGTGCGCCAACTTCCTTGAAGCCATCATCAATGCTAACGCAAGTTTTTCCAGCGGCAAGTACCTCGACTCTGCCGGTAGCAAGGTTTTGCTGACGTAGAAGATGGGTAGATGTTTGATTCCTTTCGACTGGACAAGCACTGCACTGACTGCATGCTGCGATATGGCCAGATAAAGGTAAAGTTCTTCTCCGGGCTCCGGTGTGACCAACAGCGGTGCTGAAGACAAATATTCCTTGAGCTCAGCCAAAGCCCAGTCACACTTTTCATTCCATGAGAACTTTGATTTCAAGGCTTGAAAGAAAGGATGACAACGATCTGATGACCGGCTTATAAATCGATTAAGCGCGGCGGCCATTCTAGCCAGATGCTGCACATCCTTAGCCGAGCTAGGCTGTTTTAACTCTTGCACGGCTCAGATTTGTGTAGGGTCTGCTTCGATACCTCGGTTCGTGACTAGGAAATCCAAAAATTTTTCGGATCCCACTCCGAAGGCACACTTGGACGCATTCAATCGTAGCTTGTGCTTTTTGAGAATGGCGAACATCTCGGCCAAATCAAACAAATGGTCTACTTGATGCCGACTCTTAACCACCATATCATCAATATAAGCCTCCATTATCCGGCCTAGCAGAAGAGCGAACATCTTGGTCACCATCCTTTGAAAAGTTGCCCTGGCGTTCTTCAAACCAGAAGGCATAACTCGGTAGCAGAAGAGTCCCCTTGGTGTAGTAAACGAGGTGGTCTCTTGGTCGGGCCCATGCATGGCAATCTGATGGTAGCCGCGGTAGGCGTCCAAGAAACTGAGCCTGTTATGTCCAGCCGTTAAATCCACAAGCTGGTCTATTCTAGGCAGAGGGAAGCTTCCTTTCGGACAAGCTCGGTTGACAGTCTTGTAGTCAACGCAAACCCGCCACTTTCCATTCTTCTTGGGCACCACGACCGTGTTTGAAATCCACCGAGGGTAGTGCACCTCCTGAATTGCTCGCGCCTCAAGCAAATTCTTTACTTCTTCCGCAACTACCTCGGCGTGACGCAGCACCGATCTCCTTGTTCGCTAAATGACCGGCTTTGCCCCGGGGAAGACATTGAGATGATGGCATATAAAGCTCGGATCGATACCGGGCATGTCGTAAGGTGACCATGCGAAGACTTCGATGTTGGCCATCAAGAACTCAACCATGTCGGTTCTTTCTCGGGCTGTAAGGCTTGAGCCGAGTAAGAAGAACTTGTTCGGATGCTCTGTATCAATGCGCACGCCCACCAATTCTTCGACAGCTTTGTCCTCGGCCTTGGTACCCACATCGTCAAGGACTCCCCGGTCTTCCGGTCCCTCAATCATTTGAATGAAGCCTTTGGCAGCTCGGCTCCCGTTGATCGCCACGAAACTTTGTTTCGACAAGACTTGATCGCCCCAAATCTCCTCGATTGCCCCCATAACCGAGGGCAATTTCATCACCTGGTGATAGGTCGACGCTACGGCTTACATAGCGTGAAGTCATCCCCTTTCAAGGATCAAATTATAAGTGAATGGCACTTGCAACACCCAGAACTCCACTTGTTTGACAACGGATCCCGCTTTGACCGGCAGGATAATCTTTCCCAAAGGCCACTCCGGTTGTGAGTTGAAACCAACCAGTGGCGAAGTTGCCGGGGCCAAATCTGTATCCCGGAGCTTGAGCTGTTTGAAAGCGTCGTAGTACATGATCTCGACTGAGCTTCCCTGATCGATCAAGATCCATTTGATATCAAATTCTTTGACGCGGAGTGTAACCACCAGGGCATCGTTGTGCGGCGTCTGGATGCGCTCTAGGTCTCTTGAAGAGAAACTGATCACTTTTTTCTCTTCGGTCTTCCCCCTCTTGATCGCAAGCTGAACCGACAAAACTTCCCTCATGTGTTCTGCCTTCTTGATCATACCTCGGAGCTCGCATACACACGCCGGTTCCATTATGCCGTGGATGACATTAACAACCCCTTGTGGAGGCGCATCTCGGTCATCCGGTCCCCGCGGGTCAACCGGGGCTTGATTGGCTTTCACGCCCCCATCAATGTAAAGATCCAGGTGTCCGGCTGTGACTAGCTCTTCCAAGTGTTGCTTCAAAGGAAAACAGTCCTCTGTCCGGTGGCCTCACTCCCAGTGAAACGTGCAACGATACCTTGGGTTGAAACCCTTCTGTTCGTCGCCTAACTTAGCAGGAAACCGAACGTACTCCTCGTCACGGATTTCACTAAGTATGCGATAGGTTAGAATCTTAAAGACCGTGGTGATGCCTGTCCTGGCTCTCAACCTTCTGTTTGCATCGGCTACGTCATCCCAGGGGTAGTCATCCCGGTCATTTCGACGTCCCCTACCCCGATTTTTGCGATTATTGTCACGGTCTGATTCCTCAGCGCGGTCGCTGGATCGGCCGGACTCCTGCCCGACCACGTGCACTTTGCCAGCTGATTGCTTGTCTATTGCTACCGGAGTTGACTTCACGGTAGATGCTGACGTATCATCTTCCACTCAGATGTGCTCATTGATACGCTGCATTAGCTGGCCCATGGATGTCGGCTGGTGCATGGTAAGCGAGTCCCGCAGTCTATGTCCGACCGAAAGACCACGCTTGTATTGTGTGATTGCAAGGTTGACCGGGCAATCCAATATCTCGTTGAAAGTCTCCCAATATCTAGAGTTGTATGCCTTCAATGTGTCGCTCGGCTCCATCTTGACACTGAGGAGGTGATCAACTTCCTTTGGTGTTTTGGTGTTGGTTTTGAAGCGCGTCACAAAGGCTTCGGCCAATTGCTGCCACCTTTCAATGCTCCCCTCGGGCAATCTCTCGAACCATTTCAAATCCAACTCGCCTAAACTTGACGGGAAGATCAAGCACATAAGAGCGTCATTGCGCCTATGTCCGGCCATGACCTGTCAGAAATGACTTACATGCATATACGGGTCGGTTTTTCCGTCATAGAGCGTGAACTTTGGCTAGTGGAAGCCCGCCGGAAGCGGCGCGATCTCTATATCCACGGAGAATGGGGTGGCACTCAGCCTCGCCAAGTCTGTATCTACAAGGAGAGGCACGGCTGGGCGGTGTAAAGGCATTCCGACCTCCTCGCTAGCGTGAACCCCATAGGATAGCAGCTGGAACGTCGGCACCCTTTGAGCCTCCCGCCGGCAAGCCCGTTCCTTCAAAACTGCTCGCAAATCCTCAGAATGAGCGGAATAAGAATACCTCGACGTCGTCGCCGGATGTGAGGGTCGATAGGTGCTGTCTTGCGCGCTAGACTTCTCTTTGTGCACGTCGGAATCTGCAACCTTGTAACTTCTGGTGATAGAAATGGAAGGAGTGTGCCGCTGACTCTAACTGCCTAAACAGCGGGGTTGGGTGCGCTCGCTGTGGTCTCCCTCTCCAGCTACACCCTTCACTTCGACATGCCACTTTAGCTCCTCCATCTCCGCCGCCATTCGCCGAATGACGGCGTCTTGGTCCCTTAACTTGTGTTCCAAACGTCTGGCATGTGAGTCTCTCCGCCGCTGATGACCGTCTGGACTCCGTGAATGACCATAACTTCTTCCGCGCTTATCCCGCGCATCTCTGGAATGTCCTCCTGGAGAAATCTCCAGGCCCGCCATCGGAGGAATGATGGTAGGATGTCCTTCTCTCCGTCTGCCCGACACCGGGGTAACTCCGTCGACGGCGGACAGCGGAATCTCCTCGTTGTTCGCCATGGATGGCGATCGGATGAGCCTAGAAGACAAGGTTTTGTTTTTCAAAGTTCCCACAGACGGCGCCAATTGTGTGGGGAGCAAATATTCAAGCAAGCCCGCACTCCTTTCTTCCAAGCTCCTATCTGTCCGATCGACCTGTGAGCACAACGGCGGTGAGCTACCCAGCGGTGTGTGGCCGGAAAACCCCTCCGACGATCAAGTTAGACACACACAGGGATATAGAGAGAGAGAGGCCTGAGTTTTGTTTAGTATATGTCTTACCAAATGTTCCTCTCCCCAGCATGGGCGGCGCAGACTTACTTATATACCTTCTGCGCGCCAAATCTACTCCCATTCGTCTCCCGACACGTGGCGCTACTATCCCATCTGGCAGCACAAATCTTGTTAAATCATCACCTAACCCGACTGCCAACCCACTCTACTGGGAGCTCGGCAGCCGGGCTGTATCATCTTGGCTGTAGATGGCCGTGTTGTGTAGCTGGCCAGAGCGCCCCGCTCGCCGCGCTTCGCTTCGACCGAGCTCGGGGCGTATCCTGGCATTGCCGAGCTCGAGACAGCTACGCTGGTTTGCCGTCGGCCTTACTGCCTAGCAAACACATGTAGCTCGGTCCAACCCGTTCTTTCCTGGCGCCGAACAACCCATTTGACAGGCTTCGATACCAAGAAGCTATGTAGCTCGGTAAAACCATGCCTTGCATTAACCGAGCAGGATCTTTCAAGACAAGGCTGTACTACCTCGGCCCAACCCTTGTTCGGCCCAAATCCGTCCGGCCCAATTCCAGATCATAAATCTCCCTCTCATCTAACATTAATTCAATTAAATAAAAATTAATTATAAATTCTTAATTATTTATTGTAATTCTTAACTTTTAATTTTAATTTTAATTAAATTATATTTTATATCACAATTAATCCTAAATACTTAATCATTTATTGTAATTTTTAACTTTTTAATCTAATTTTAATTTAATTACATTTTAGATCAATTCTTAATTGTTATTTGTTTTTATTTAATTATATTTTATATCAATTTTATTTTATTTTATTTTAATTTATCGTATTAATCTAATTTTAGGTTTGTATAAAATGAGAATAAAATTATCCTTTTATTGTATTAATTTTACTTTATTTAAAAAAAAAAATCAAACTCACTCTAACAAATTGTGTATATGATATATCTTCTATTGGTTTGCATAAAAAACTGACGATGGCACTTCAGTCCAAAATCATATGGAGATTTTCTAAGTATATTTGAACCATGAGAGGATAAAGTGCTCCAGCTCCAAACCATGAAAGAATAAAATGAATTTAACCCTATAATTTAAAATAATTGTAAAATTTTAAAAACACACATTTCTGTGCAAAATGTATAACTAATTTAAATTTGATAACAAGTGCCAAAAGCAATGGTTGACAAAATTTATAAAAATGTAACTTGTTTTTTTGGGTTATACGATAGGATAGTGATTAGTAGGTTAAATTACTAAATTCATAAAAATATAATAACAACTTAATCAAAAATAAAGTTTTTTTTATATCTCAATCAAATAATAAAGTTTACTTACCCAAATTCACAATAAAGATTTTTGAAGTTTTGACTATGTTGGATTATGTGCCTAAGATTTTTGAAATCTTGACTGCCTTGATTTGTTCTAGAATTCATGTGGATCCCACGTCAAAAAATGGTTGAGATTGATTTATGAAATTGTTTATGGAGTAATCTTATGGATTCCAAAAATTTTATTAAAATTTGTATCAAATGTCTCACATACGATGTGGGTCCCATGTGGATTTTACACTCATGTGAAACATTTGGGGGTCTCTAGCATTTTTGTTTTTTATAGGGTATGGAATAATTTTTGGAAAATGCTAGGTATCCCAAATAATTTATCAAACGTTTTACCAAATCTCTCACATGGGTGTGGGACCCACAAACCCATATGTGTGTAGGTTCTACACCCATGTGAGATGTTTGGCAAAACGTTTGATAGATTATTTTTGGTGTCTAGCATCACTCATAATTTTTCTTTGAGAGCAATTATTCAATGCACTAAAGGCATTGATGTGGGGTCCACATGAATTCCACACCAATAAATGGTTGAGATTGATTTGTGACATTGCCACACGAGGTATGAAATAATTTTTCCTTGAGAGCAATTATTTTGTACCTCACCGACATTGACGTGGCCCTATCACAAATTAATATCAGCTGTTCATTAGTGTGCAGCCCACGTAAATCTCATATTAATGAATGATTGAGATTTTTTTGAAGATAAATTCACTACTGATTAATACTTGCTTTAAAACGGTTTATAATATGTTGACCACCTCACATATGGTAATTTTTGCACCCAAAGTGCAATTAAGAGCAATTATAATTACTCGGGGTAAATTACATTTTACACCAACTCTCACTTTAGTCCCTACTCATGAAATCATAACAGTCAACCTCTTACACTTCTGGTCAAATCATACTTTGGTTTCTACACATGAAATTGTAATAGTCAACCCCTGTACTTTTGGTCAAATCTAACTTTGGTCCCTACATTCATGCTAATGTCCACTTTTTGTTACTGAATTGTTTAAATTTTTAATAGAATCTAGTCATGTGATAAGAATGTGACTACGACATGAGAATAAAAAAGGAAAATCATTTACATTTTCTACCAATACACACTTTATTCCAAAATTTATATCAAAATATGACTGTATTAAGTTAAAACAAAACACAGATTGTGAACAATTAAAAAAATGAACTAGCATAAATTAGAATCACAAAACTCTATTTTTTATGGTGACACAGTCTTTTGTCTATTCATTTTTCTTTCTTTTTGATTTCTTTGTTGTATTTTTTTTTTATTTCAAAAACTCTACTTTCTTGCCTTTTCGTCCTAATTTTTACCATATGATTATATATATATATATATATTGTATTATATAACTCTTATGTGTTTATCATGTAAGACAGTGTATTAGTAAAAAACACAGATGATTTTTCTCTCTTACCCTTATTTTGTAGCTACTTTTTTGTCACATGACTAAATTTTGTTAAAAATTTAAAAATGAAGTAATAGAAAAGAGTCATTGACACTTGTGTAGAGATCAAAGTGAGATTTGAGTAAAAGTACAGGAGGTTGACTGTCACGATTTCATGTATATGGACCAAAGTGAGATTTGACCAGAAGTATAGGGGGTTGACTATCATAATTTCATACATAGGGGCCAAAATGTGATTTGGTGCAAAGTATAGGGGTACAAAGTGTAATTTACCTTAATTACTTGTTTTTTTTTTTTAAAAGGGATTAAAAATGACTCCTTGAGACTATAAAAAGAGCAAGAAAACCAATTGTTTGATTATCCAAAAACATGGAAAAACTTTTTGCCTGGTGCTTTCTGCTCTCTCTCCTAGTCTTCATCTCTGGTATTTATATTTGGTTTATCACTTTCATTTCTCCTTTTTATGTCCCCTTCGTATAAGGGGTACCTGTTGTATAGCAAGTTGTGGTACGCGGGTAAAACGATACAACTTTGATGCATTTTTTTTTTTTTTATCTTCTCTTTTATTTTAATTTATAAATTCACATGAATCGAGATTTAATGTGCAGCTATATTTTTGGTGTTTTTAAAAAATCAAATGAAACTAATTATATTGTTTTTGACATTGATATTGATTAGAGTATAGCTATCTATATTTTATTAGCCATAAATAAATACATAAAATTCCTAAGTCATTTGCAATATACTTTGGAATTGTTTTTTGGAATTTTAGTTTAAGATTTTTGATATTAAGATTTTATAAAATAAAGGACATGTAACATTTTCATAGTAGATGGGGTCTCTTAACATTTTTACAAAGAAATTTTGGAATAGAGAAATTTCAGTTGTTTACAGAAAAATTTTACAGAGAAATTTCAGTTAAATTTCTCTGTGACAAGTTGAAATTTTTTTATGACGACTTGAAATTTCTCTAATAATATTATTGAGTGATCTTAACTAATAAGAAAAAATATATTGGACCTCTCTTACTACCAAAAATTAGAGAAGAATGTTTCACTAATTTTTATTTTTTTTTTATTTTTATTTTTTATTTATTTATTTTTTTTTTTGTAGACTCTCCAAAACTAGTAGGAAAATATTGTTCAAGTTCAAAGACCAAAACTATATTGTTTTAAGAAAAATTAAAAAAAATAATAATAATAATAAAGCATCAATATTTTACTCATTTAGGCCAACAAAAAATAAAAACTAAATAGGTTATTTTAGTAACTTTTTAGTTTTTTAAGAAAATATATACAGAAAAATTAAGAGTGACGTGATAACTTATAATAACTTTTTGACTTTTCAACTAAAATATGCAATCCCCAAACAAGACCTAAATGTCACTATTAAATTTACGTGCAATGATGTGTATCATTACACATCATTTATTGATTTGTTGATAAATCAACAAATTAGTTTGAGTCACCCTATGAAATTGCTTGGTAGTTAAGTTTATGCTCTCATGTTCGGACACTTGATTATTAAAAAATAAGAAGGTACAACTACTTGCCACATCAATGTGGATATATTTAGAATTGATATCTTAAAAACACTAAATATATTGCAGATGAATTATATTTATCTGTGAAGCATAAAATATAAGTAGTTACATTCTAATAAATATCAATGTCCAAAAAAATAAAACTCATTTGATTTTTAAAAACATCCAAAATATAATAATCAATAATAAACATTAAATCTCAACTCATGTGAATTTTCAAAAATAAAATAAAATAACAGCTCTCAAAAAAAGCATCAAAGCTGAAAATGTTGGGTCATACAAACATTTTTGGTTCTATCCATACTATTTATTTTTGAAGATGTTATGGTGTTAAGTTATTACCTGGTCATCAACATTTCTTGTGGCAATAACTGGCTGTGGGGTTAAAACTCAAATCAGGACCACAAAAGCTTTTTATTCATTGAAATTTTCTCTAAAAATATATTTATTACATGAATGTTGCTATTAAAATCTACTTTTTATTTTCTCAATATTAAGGGCAAAATGAATGTTAGAGCGATAGATTCTTAAACAACACTAGTTTTTGGGCACACCCATGGGTGTGCAAGTAATTTTTTCTAAAAATTAAAACAGTTGTGCTAATAAATTTCCACAGTTACCTTTCTATTAATCTAATGACAAAAAAATTGTTTAGAAAGTCAAAAATGATTTTTTTTTGGATAATTTGGGTAAAAGAAAGGGGTATTTTTTTTAAGGTCCTTGATATTATGATTTTATAGTATAAAGGACATCAAATATTTTCATGATGTCTAAGGTCCCTCAACATCAATCCAGAGAAAATTGGTCCAGAGAAATTTCAATCCAGAGAAAATTGATCCAGAGAAATTTCATCCAAAGAAATTCTGAATTTCTCTAGATTCAACCCAGAGAAAATTCAAATTTCTCTGGAAATTGTGAATATATATATATATATATATAACTATGATTGCCAAGGTGTGAAACATTAGAATTGCTCTAAAGCAAAGTGACCATTCATTGACCAGTGACCATGTGTTTAGCAGTATCACAATCATACTCCCAGCAAAAGTGACAGTATTGAACACCAAGAAATAGAAGATTTTTGGTAATCGATGAGAAGCCGATATAAGATCTTTAAAGCTTATTGCTGCCAACTCAACACCACGATTTTCCCGTGGATAAATATTTGTCAAACTGAACAGACATGAGTAGGTAGCCCCGGCTAAGAAGATGAAGATGAAGACGACCAACAACACAGATTTGGTCATTGAGGAGAGAGATAAGACCATCATTTCTATCAAACTTACATCAATAACTTGCCTTGAAAGAAACCGGTCAAAATTGAATCCAGAGAAATTTGAATTTTCTTTGGGTTAAATCCAGAGGAAATTCAAATTTCTCTGGACAATCATACTCCCGGCAAACTGAACAGACATGTGTAGGTAGCCCCGGCTAAGAAGATGAAGATGGCCAACAACACAGATTTGGTCATTGAAGAGAGAGATAAGACCATCATTTCTTTGAACTTGGGTGATTTTGGGATTGGAGGTGGTGGTGGTTGGGGATGATGATGTGTTTGGATTTCAAAACTTTGTAGTGCATATCCTTCTTTGGCTCCAGCTTGAAGAAGTAGTTGACTAATATCAGAAATTTTGGTTAAGGAGGTCTAAGGCTGTGAAACCTTTTTTGCAGGTGATGGTCTTGTCCTCCGCCGACTTCTTCTTGCAGATCATGCAAATGGCGTCTCCGTCGCAGGGGAGGTTGCTAGAGTGCGCCATTGGAGAAGGAAAGGCAGGCCGGGTCGCAGATCCGGGCGGCGCGGAGGTCTGCGACGGTGGCAGAGCGGAGGGAGGAGTCGGAGGAGAAGGTGTTGAGGAAGAAGCTCAAATCGCAGAGCTGTTACAGTATTTCAGAAACAGAGTGATGATGATTACGTTTCCGATCACGCCACCGATTCAAGCTCAGGACAACGTGGATGGAGAGAGGATGGGGTGAGGGACCTTAAACTACAAAAGAATAGATTGTGGACCTAATTCATTACTAAAAGTTGGATAGGGACCTTAGACCGATTTTCCCTAAAAGAAATTCTATTCAACAATGTCATTTTCATATCCACACCACTTTTGTTGTTCAATTTTTAATCTTTCAATTGCACACACATTTTGTCCCAACAGTTGTGTAGTACCACTTTATGGTATGAAATTATAGGTTCAACTCTTAAGGAGAGGAGTTTGATATCATTTGAGAGTGTCTATTTCTCCTCCATTAATAGGGAATTGTAGTTATTGAATATTTCTTCGAGTGGTTGTTGGGCCATTGCTTAGGGTGAATTTTGTGCATTGTTAAACTTTAATTGTCTAGCGTAATATAATATTTCTCATATTTGTTAATCTCTTACCTATCGGAAAAAAAAAAAAAAAAAAAAAAACAACAACAACAGAGAGAGAAAAAGAAATCCTCATTTACTAATTAAGTAGGTAATAATAATGAACATGACGGTTTCCACACACATGCATGCATTTTAATTAGAAGCTAGCTGCAAATGTAATAAATTCAAACCCTTGCTAGTAAGCCTTTTTATTTCAATTTAAAAACCTTGTTCATCTTTAATTCATTTTTGAGAACTAGTTTAGCTTATGGTGGTTTGTTTTTGAATTTGTATCAACAATTTTTTTTTTTAATTAATAAATCCACCAATACACAAGACACTTGTACACAATAGCACACATAAATCCTGATACACAATTTGTGTTCTCACACTACTAAGCACTCTTGTCATACACAAGCACACACCAACTTTACTAACATGCACACCACGCTAGTAGCTTAGAGTCTGTTGAATACACAGACCTACACTACCACTAGACAATTCACTCAACACACTTTATTCGTGTTCTCACTTTTATATGTGACTTTCCATTTATTTCTCACATTTGTAAATATATACAGATGAAAAGATGGTGATCATGGTGAAAGCAAGAGAATTTCACAAAACTTGGCGCTGCAAGGGTGGAGATCGTTGCAGGGGTGACTGCAAAAACCAGTTCAATGAAGCAGGGCAGTGCAATGATTTCACTGCACCCCTGGTTCCGAGGCAATGTTTTTGCGCTTTCAATTGTTGATCTCTCATCTCCATATCAATGGAATGCCAAATTATTGGAATAAATCAGAATTTCATGTGGTAAAAAGAATTACAGTATTCCATGTAGGTATGAGATGCATGAATGGTGTTATAAATAAAATTTTCCATATTTCCTAATTTCCTGGTGAGAACCCTTTTTGACAATATTGTTGTGATAACTAACATGGTTAATAAACCATAAGAATGTCACAATTAGTCCATTCCATTTCAAGAACTTCATTAATAAAATAGACAAAATACAAGAGTTTAACCTGATTATACTAGATTAAACATTACAAACAAAACAGGAAAATGGAGCTTAGAACAAAAACTTGAAAAACACGAGCTACAAAGGCTACAACTAGTAGAATAGCAAAAAGACTGAACATCTCAGAAATCAAGGAGCTAGTTGATTGAATTCTAGATGAAGCCGCAAAACCAGATGGAGCTTAGCTTGAGAGAAGAAGCTATTGTTTGCCATAGTAAAGCTGCAAAGCTAAAAAGACTTAGCTAGGAAGTAGATGTCATACATCCATGGAGCTAAATCAACATGAATATCCTTACTGCCTTTCAACTGCCCAAACAATTAATCTTAACATACCAACCCCTACTGAAGGAAAGTGAGGCAAAGAAGCACAAAATGAATCCACCGGACAAAACAAACAAACAAAAAAAGGGAAGATCAGAGGAAACTAAAGACAGAGGAGATAACTTATACAAGTCTTTTCTGACTTACAGTTTACTTGTGAGGCTGACAAATGTGTTGTTCTTTGCACATTACCAGAATATGTGCTAACCTATTTGTAGTATTGTGCGAACTTATACAAGTCTTTTCTAACCTACAAATTAGTTGTTCAAAATAAGAGGTGAAAAAAATATTAAAAAACCTACTATGCAGTTGTTGAATGGAAAAGAATGCTATATATGTCATTAGTTCTTTAATTTTTAAATTTGTATCAATTTGGTCCAAAATGACACAAATACTTCAATACTCCAACAAGACACAAAATGATAGAAAATATGGGTAGGGTAACATTCAAGAAATTTAATATCATTGTGTCATTTTGGATTGTATGAAGATTCGAGTGGAGAATAGATAAGATGGATGCACCCAAATTTTATTGGGAAAAGAATTGAAATGGAACACTGTTTTATATATTTGATCACCTCAAACCTAGTAGAGAAGCATGACAAACCAAGGTTCACAATAATTTATGCTTTCCTGAGATTGTGGGTGCCAATTGGTACTTCACAATTTGAAGTGGAAGACCAGTGGTGAAGTTCACAAGTATGTGAATACAAGTACAGAAAAAAAAAAAAAAACAAAAGTGAAAGGCAGCATTTTGAATAGCCAAAAAACAACTTTGTACATTTTCTCACATCTCTACTTCCTCCTTTTCTTCTTTTCTTTTTTTCTTGCTTCCTCATTCATTTATGGTATTTTCTGTCCTCTAATCGAAAAAGGTATGTTTTTTCAAGTATTCAAATCCCTTCATGAGTGTCTCTGCCTTCACTACCATCTTTTCTCATGCAAAGTCGCAAGCATCTGCAAAAACTTCCTATGCCAGAAGGGAACTCATCATAAACATGAGATGGTGTCATCCCAACCTTATCCACAACCTAATATGTTAAAGAAAATTGAATTTCAGATCATTGTCAAACAGATTAAGATATAAATAACTTTGTAAATGTTAATCATTTGAAAAATAGGATATGTCTTCAAGAACTTGATGAGTCACAAAACCATAACTAATTCACTTTTCATTGGGAGCTAACATGTACTAAATATTGAACCTAAATAGAATCAGCAATATTTTGGTTTGCAAATGATTAGAAACATTTTCTGGTACAGAGGGCATTCCTTCTGCAACATGAGGATGTGCTTTCTATTGAAAAAAATAAATTATTTGCAAATACAATGGTTCAAATTTCAAAGAAGCAAGTTATATTCTAATAGAACAAACAAACAAACAAACAAATTTCTTTTTTTATTATTGGCCTCTGTAGGTAACAAAAAAATTATGGCTAGCTTTATGTAAGAACAAAAATAGGGGTGGGATTGTATACTTCAGTTCTACACCTAAGAGAACATAGAAAATGTAAAAATATATTTGGTGGAACACACATGGACTGGTATATGAGCAACAATATCCACATATTACATATAAGTCATAAAGTTAGTCCTACATAACCATCCAACTCATCTACATTCCGGCAGCTTAGAGCATCCCATTAAGGGCTTTGAAAGAAAGCAAGATTTCACGTTGATCAACAAAAAAAACAGAAGCAAGATTTCACCATTAATTATAACTTGAAAAACTCTGCTTATTATCAACAACTCCCACCTCACACCCATCCACACACACACAAATATACATACCAAGAAAACAAAAAAACAAAAACCACCCAAATAAAAAAAAAAAAGAAACAAAAGAAAACTATTTATCAAAAGAAGAAAACAAAACAAATAAAACATACCCTTTCCCTGTTTCAATACCCTTCAAATAAAACATACCTGCTAACTTTTCAAAGCAACCAAGGCCGCTTGCAAGAGAGTCCCATGTACTCGCAATGGCATAGTTGTTTCCTGTGACAAAACATCCAGAAAAGGCAAGAGAATTTGGTTAATAACGAATAAAATAAAATTAGCAACCAAGTTCAAGCTCTTTTAAAGAAAAACACAAGTAAAGGACCGAAGTTTATGATTTCAATAGCTATTTGTGAGAACCTGAATATACAAATCAAGTAAATAATTAAATAATAATAATATTACAATCTCAAATTAAGATTGGCACGAGAAAGAATATCACGGGCATATTTAGTCTGAGAAAGAAGATACCCAGTAGGAGAAGTAGCAACCTCAATACCAAGAAAATAGCGAAGAGACCCCAAATCTTTCATCTCGAACTCTTGAAACAACTGATGCTTAACCTCCTTAATAGTATTACAATCAGAGCCTGTGATGATCATATCATCCACATATAAGAGAAGAAGAACAAGGCCAACAGAAGTACGCCGAACAAATAGAGCACAATCATGATGACTAGGGCAAAACCCAAGCTGAAGTGCAACAGAGTGAAATCGCTCATACCAAGCACGAGGAGACTGCTTAAGACCATAGAGAGCACGGCGAAGACGACAAACCATACCAGGAGGGTGTGAGAGACCCGGTGGAGGGCGCATATATACTTCCTCTGCAAGATGCCCATTCAGAAAGGCATTTTTGACATCAAGTTGAAACAAAGGCCAGTGATGGGCAGCAGCAACAGAGATAAGAGTACGAACAGTAGTCATCTTGGCAACGGGGGCAAAAGTCTCATCGTAATCAATCCCATACTCCTGAGAAAAGCCCTGGGCAACCAAACGAGCCTTGTATCGTTCCAAAGAACCATCAGAAAGGGTTTTGACCTTATAGACCCATTTAGAGCCTACAATATTCTTGCCAGTAGGTAATGGAACAAATCCCAAGTCTGAGTATTAGCTAAAGCAGTTAACTCGTCATTCATGGCAGCAATCCAATTGGGATCATGACAAGCTTCTTTGTAGGACCTAGGCTCAAAATAAGTATGAAGACAAGAAAGAAAAGACTGATATGAAAGGGAAAAACATGTATTACCAAAACCATACCAGTTCGGAGCACGACGATCACGTGTGGGAAAACGACGTGCAGGAGGAGCGGGATCCAAAGAAACAGCTGGAGGGACAGTAGAGCTAGAGACAGGCGAACTCGGAAGTGCTTTGCGACGCTGATAAACAAGAAGAGGAGCAGGGAAAGTGGGAGCTGGAGAGGGAGGAGCTGCCGAGATATTAGAGGTACTAGGAGGAGGCAAGGTAGAGATCTCAAGATCAGAAACAAACTCATCAGAAGAAACATCAGAAGGAAATGGGTCAATGTGAACCAATTCCTCCTTGCTAATAGGGACAGGGGTGGAAGGTATAGTGTAGTAGGGTAGTTTTTCCAAAAAAGTGACATGCCTAGACACATAAAGCTTTTTGGTGGCAGGATCATAGCACCGATAACCTTTCTGATTAATGCCATACCCTAAAAAGACACATAGGACACAACGAGGACTAAGCTTAGAGCGCGCCCGTTTAGGAAGGAGCACAAAGCATGTAGAACCGAAAACACGAAGAAGAGAATAATTGGGAGTAACACCAAGAAGACGCTCATACGGAGAGGAGCCGGAGAGAAGAGGAGTAGGCATCCGATTGAGAAGATATGCAGCAGTGAGCACAGCTTCTCCCCAAAAGACAGAAGGGACAAAGGATGAGAGTAGCAAAGAACAAGCTGTATCAAGGAGATGGCGATGTTTGCGCTCAGCGCGACCATTTTGGGCAGGAGTATCTGAACAAGAAGACTGATGAATAGTACCATGAGTAGCTAAAAACTCCTCAAACTCAGACAAGTAATACTCACCCCCCAAATCAGAACGAAGAACTTTAATGGTGGTGGAAAATTGAGTGCAAATCATGGAGTGAAAATTGGAATATATTTTGTAAAAATCAGATTTTCGTGTCATCAAATAAACCCATGTAAACCGACTGTAATCATCCACAAAAGATACATAATATTGCGAACCTCCCTTAGTAACTATAGGGGAAGGACCCCAAACATCAGTATGAACCAATTGAAAAGGAGAAGATGAAATAGAACTACTTTTATTAAATGGAAGAGTAGACATTTTAGCCAGTTTACAACCACGACACTCTGAAATATCAGCAATGGGAAAATGGCCTAAATGTCCAGACTGAACTAACATCCTCAAACGATCACTCGACAAATGACCTAACCTAGAATGCCAAATATAAAATAAAGAGGACTTATTGTTTAAACAAAAAGAAGACAATGCAGTAGAAGACACATCTAAAGGAACATGTAAGCTGTCCAAGATATATAGTTCTCCAACTCTACGCCCGATCCCAATCTGCCTCTTGGAGACCCGATCCTGCACAACACAATGAGAGGAAGAGAAAACAACGTCAAAACCGGAATCAGATAATTGACTAATAGAAATAAGACTAAGTGAGAGGTGAGGTACATAAAATACAGGAGAAAGAGACAAATGGGAAGAGAAAATAGAACCAATAGAGGAGACAGGCATAGATGAACCATTAGCAGTAGCAATAGTGATAGGAGAAGGAAGGGAGACACAATTACTAAGTAGAGATGCAACAGGGGTCATATGATGTGAACAACCAGAATCAAAGATCCATGAAGTGTGGATATTACCTGAGGATGATGAACCAGACAAACCTAATTGAGTGGTAGTCATAGCGGAAGCCTGGGACGAAAGAGTTGGATTGGCCACCATGAAAGACTTGAACTGCTCAAACATAGACTGCATATTGGAAGATAGACCATTCTCAAAAACTGGTGCAGAAAAGGCGGCAGATGAGCGAGATCCCGAAGATGTTGGCTTAGAGGATGGTGGACCAGGTGAACGGCCTTTGGGCTGCACCAGCTTAGGACAAGCATGTTTCCAATGACCTTTCTGATGACAGAAGCTACACTCATCCATAGAAACCCGAGGCTTGGACTTACCAGTAACTTGAAATAAAGAAGATGGTGGGGTTGGCAAGAGCGGAGGAGTGGCAAAAACTGATTGGGAATGAGGAGTACCATGAGCCACCTTAAAGTGAGTTTCTTCTGCAATAAGCTCACGGACAGCACCATCAACAGAAGGCAAGGGGGACTGATGAAGAATAGCGCCCCGAAGTGGCTCAAACTGATCACGAAGGGCCATAAGAAACTGAACAAGACGTTACTTCTCCCGATACTTGGTATAACTGTCAAGTAACTGCAAATCTGATGGTTCCATTAGAGCAAGCTGATCCCAATAAGTAGTCATCTCATTATAAAATTCCTAAATGGACTTATCTTTCTGACTAGCACTGCGAATGGACATCTCAAGTTCATACTGTTTGGCAAAGTTAGACTCAAGGTACATAGTTTTCAAATAGTCCCAAACTTGTTTAGAAGTAAAATATTTGGAGAAATTCATACCAATGGTGGTTTGAACTGAATTATGAAACCAAGTAAGAATTTGTGCATTTTCCTTATCCCATTTAGCAACATTAGCCTCAGCTTCTTTGGATTCTAATGGTCGAGTAGTTACACCAATAACATAGTTCCACATACCTTTACCCATGATAAAATTTTTCATTACATGAGACCAATAAGAATAATTTGTGCCATCCAACTTAGTCGTGATGGCTTGCAATTTATCATTAGCCATATTGCTATAATCAAACAACCTAGTGCAAATAACAAATAGTACCAGACACAGATACACACTGAACCAGAGACCACGATGACGAAGTGCGAAGAGAAGAGAGAGAGAGTAGTACCAGTCACAGAGATACAGTGAGCTAGAGATCACGATGAGGAAGGGCGAAGGAGAGAGTTCCAATCCCAGCGACCAGAACCACGAACGACCAGAGAGAAATCAAAGCAGAGTCAGGCAGTCGCGATTGACGAAAGAATGAAAAACGACATCGACGACTTGGAGCCGAAATTACTGAGAGAACCACGAACGAAATTCATGAAGCAGAACGGAAGAGGTAGGCGCGAGACAGGGCAGTCGGGTCTCGAAGCTAGGCAGAGGCATTCGCGAGAGAACTGTTGGTCGCTAGAAGCCTTCAATCAAACCAGACGATCATAGGGAAGAAGACGTTGACTCAAGGGCTTCTAGAGGTTTGACTTAGAACCTGCTCTGATACCATGATAACAAAGAACATCTATTTCATATATTATTGAATAATCATTGAGTACAATATATATAACCTAAATGAAATAAACCCTAATAATCTAATAGACTAAACTACCCTAAATAACTAATAGAAAATACAATAATCTTCACAATGAGCAGCAATATCCACATATTACATATAACTCATAAAGTTAGTCCTACATAACCATCCAACTCATCCACATTCCAGCAACTTAGAGCATCCCATTAAGGGCTTTGAAAGAAAGCAAGATTTCATGTTGATCAACAAAAAAAAGCAGAAGCAAGATTTCACCATTAATTATAACTTGAAAAACTCTGCTTATTATCAACAACTCCTACCTCACACCCATCCACACACACAAATATACATACCAAGAAAACCAAAAAAACAAAAACCACCCAAATAAAAAAAGGAAACAAAAGAAAACTATTTATCAAAAGAAGAAAACAAAACAAATAAAACATACCCTTTCCCTGTTTCAATACCCTTCAAATAAAACATACCTGCTACCTTTTCAAAGCAACCAAGGCCGCATGCAAGAGAGTCCCATGCACTCGCAATGGCATAGTTGTTTCCTGTGACAAAACATTCAGAAAAGGCAAGAGAATTTGGTTAATAACAAATAAAATAAAATTAGCAACCAAGTTCAAGCTCTTTTAAAGAAAAACACAGGTAAAGGACCAGAGTTTATGATTTCATTAGCTATTACTGTAAAGTCTTAGCTTCTGTTAAAAGATGAAATAATTTCTTAAAATGTACCAAAAGATAACATGATGTTACAAACAACTAGGCATCGATACTTGCATGTTTTCTTTGAAAGCATTGTACAAGGTTTCTTTGTAATTGCAGTTACAAAAAGATTTGGAAGCTGATAATCTACCCTGCATTTTTAGCACAAAAATTGATTCTTCCATCAATGAATGGCAGAATTTAGACGAATACCAACAATGAGCAATGACATCCTAATTTGGCACCAAGCTAGTAAATGGTAAATGGCAATGACTTCAATTTATATATACATATATATATAACAATCTAGTAGAATAAATATATCTAAAGGGAAAGTCTCTCATTCCAAACATTTTCTTGATATATCTCTTATTCCTTTATCACATATGAGATTTTTCACCATGCCTGCATAAAAGTAAATCAATTTATTCAATAAAAAAAAACCTCATGACATTTCCATATAAAGTTTGTAGTTCTCTCCAGAGACAAGAAGCCTTATTTTAAATCAGAGCATCCATAGTACTTTTCAAGCAAATTTGTGGCATAGCTTGAGAAGAGCACAAAATCTTGCAATGTGGTTTAGACAATGATTATGAATACATCCTAAAGTTTGTTTCCACAACAACAAAGCCTTGGAGAACAAAAAGGTAATAACAACAATAGTTAGTAGATTTGCTATTTAAACTGTCCACATATCCTTTCTATTATTTTTTTTCACAATAGACTGAGAAAATACAGAAAAATACACTTTTACAAGCTGAAACTAGAAAAGGGCACTATCAAAATTGATTTTAAACAGACCTTCCATCAAAGCCCTCCAACTGGCAACTGGAAACATCTTTTTGCTGAACAGGAGTAGTGATCTTGGGCTGTGTTGTAAGTAATCAGCGACATGCCTAGCAACATCCTCTGCTGATTGACTCTTCTAGTTAAAACGCAATCATTGCAATTGTTCAAAATACTTCAGCAAATGAAAAACAATAATCCCAAACGCAACACATCCATTTGTTAGCTAAACTCCTGAATCAAGAAAAGAAAATTTTGAGCTGGGCCTATATGGAGAACAGAGTAAAGAGAGCTTAAAGACCAAACTCGTGCAGCAAAAGGAAAATAGTGAAGTCATCAAATTGAATTACTTTGCACCTCTTCAACTTTGATTGAACAGGAAAGATATTCGAACATGTTTTCCATGAGAATAGTTTCACTTTGTTTAGAATTTTCAGCTGCCAAATCTTCCTTGAAAACGCCCTTTCAAAACTCCACCATCTGAACTGACTGGTGTTTCTCTGATTCACAAATCCATCTCCAAATGATATGCCAACTTAACATAAAGTGCCAAACCAGTATGTCATGAGAAAGCCTTAGCATCGGCATGGAGGACTTTGGAAACACAAATAGCTTTGTAAGAGTAAGGCCTTGGAATCCATCTATCTTTCCAAATCTTCATACACCTGCATTTCTAATAAGCCAACGCAGCACAACCTCCAGAAGAGACTTTGCATTCCAAATACTCCTCCAAACAATGGGTTACTACTCAAGCTAAAAGAGGTTTATTAAAAGACCATCCCACCAAGATAAACAGACAAAAAAGCAAGTTCGTACAATTTATTTCATCTCTCCTTTCTTTCCTTTTCCTTTCTTTCTCCTCTTCAAATCCCTTTTTGCAGATTGCACACAGAATCTATTGCCTTGGATGACAGGGGAATTCTTAGATGTGGACGAGCATTTCTGCTTTCACTGTGATCTTTTTTGAGGCTTTCCAGAACAAACCGCCATATTCTCATGCAAAGACTTACTGCAAGAAAAGGAAACAAATCCATAAGTTGATAAGATGTTTGAAGAAATATACATGAACACAAAAGATAAGATAAAGTTGATACTTGATAGAATAGCTAAGATAAATTTTGGTCTCAAAAGATAAGATTAAGGTACAGACAACTAGGACTTGATACTTGCATGCTCTACCATAATGCCATTTTTTAAAGCATTATACAAGTTTTCTTTTGTAATTTCAGAAACAAGGCGATTTGGAAGCTGATATTCTACCCTATATTGATGACAAACTTATCCCTTCATTGATGAATAGCATTTAAGGAAATACAAACTATGAGCAATGACTTCCTAACGTGGCACCAAACTTATACCTTCATTGATGAATAGCATTTAAGGAAATACAAACTATGAGCAATGACTTCCTAACATGGCACCAAGCTAGTAAAGTGTAATTGACTAATTTTTAAATGTCCTATGATCTAGTAGAATAAATATATCTAAAGAAAAGTCTCTCATTCGAAACATTTTTTAATATTTCATGTTTTGGAGTTTGCCAGAAGATTTTTGTAGTGGCTAAGTAACTAGGGATTACTCTCTAGTGTCTGCTAAGATGCTTCGGTCTTAGGTCAACCCCATAATCTGGAAAAGAACCCCATTTTATCAAAGACAAGAGAACCATTTGTTACTATTAGATGAACTTCCCCTTTTGTTTTCTTCTTAGACAAGAGAATCATTTCATCACCCACCTCATAACAAGTCTAAACAGAACAGCATGCAAATTTAAACAAACAAACACAAAAACTCTATGCAGTGTACCAATTTCAAATAGTGTCATATATGTTTTTGAATATTTGCCTTGGGTTTGAATTCTAAATAATACTCCAAGTAGGGTAGGTGGCTTCTCAACTTCCCTTTAATCAAGCCTAAATCCCTCCAACTGCAACAGATTGCCCACATGGATTTTGACGAGACTATCAAATGGTGTCTAGCATGCATGGAGAATGGTATAAAAATACAACATGAAATTAAATAAAATTTCCCTTCTAGCAATGGAAGTCTTGCCTGATAGTGTGCAGTGGGAGATTTTTTCAATTGAAATCTCTGGAAAGGAATTCATTCTCAATTTTCTTGATTTATCTCTTACTCCTTCATTACTTATGAGAGCTTTCACCATGACTAGACAAAAGTAAATCAATACATTAAAAACAATTTAAAAAAAAAATTAAAACCTCATGACAATTGTAAAACTCAAAACATAGCAACCCATTGCATCCAAAATTGTAGTTCTCTTCAAAGCCAAGAAGCTTTAAGTTAAATCAGAGCGGCCAAAGTCTTTGTCAAGCATATTTCTAACATACCTTGAAAAGAGGCAGAAAATCTCGCAATGCAGTTTAGAAATTGAGTATGAATACGTCCTAAAGTTTGTTTCCACAACAACAAAGCCCTGGATAACAAAGAGGTAATAACAATAGTTAGTGGGTTTCACTATATAGCGATCCCGGGTTTACCCTTGTTGTACAGTGATCCGGACGTGTGTCCGTGGATGTTGGGAGTTGTTTATTATCTTGTTTGCATCCTCTTTACTTTGTATATTGAGTTATAGGATGTGTTGGGCAGGTTTGTTACAGGTTGGTTGTGTTTGGGAGCCTAGTGCTGCTGCCCAGATTTTTGGTTCTTCGCTCGAGCGAGGAGTTGGTCGCTCGAGCGAGATTTGAGTTTGTGTCTGGTGGATCGAGCCAGAGTGGCTTCGCTTGAGCGAGCGATTGCGTCTGGCTCTGGACCTGAGAGATGTGCTTCTTGGCTCGAGCGAGCTTTTCTTGGCTCGAGCGGTCTGGTTTGTTCTTCGCTCGAGCGAGGTGTTGGTCGCTCGAGCGTGCTTCTGGTTGCAGACCTAAGGGTTTGAGTTGTTGGCTCGAGCGAGCATTTATTCGCTCGAGCGCACTTCTGAGTTTTTGGCTCGAGCGAGAACTTCTTGGCTCGAGCGAGAGTTTTCTGTGTCTGGTCGCTCGAGCGACCAAGTCTTCGCTCGAGCGAGCGTGTTTTATATCAGCGAACAGTAGCGTTTTTGAACATCACTTTTTCACCTTCTCTTTTTATCAAACCCTAGATCCGACACCCTCTCTCTCTAAACTTACACTCTCTCTAAGAATTGATCTCCCTAGAGTGTGAATCTAGCCTAGGGCCTTTGTTAAAAAGATAGAGGGCGTTGAGAGCTTCGACTTAATCTGAAATTTCGGGATTTGGAGCACGTTGGGTTTTGCCGTCTTCTCCCTTGGAGCTCCGAATTTGAGGTAGGGATATCCTACTCCTCTCTATGGATTTTGTCTTTAAATTTTAGTATTTTGAGATGTTGGGGTTGGTTTGGTAATTTAGTGAAAGTTTGGGGCTTTTGTGTTATTTTCCAAAAGTTGGGGTTTTATTCATAATAAACCTAAATGCATGTTTGGCATAGAGAAATGAAATAAATGTTGAATCATTGATGAAAATGGGACCTAAGGGTTGAAATGGTAATTATGGATTACGACCTAATTACATTGTTAGATTAATTGGGATAATTAATTGTGAGAAATGAGGAAATGAAATGTTGATTGAATATCCATTGTGCATTTATTTTCTGTTTAGAAATAACTGCTTTGGGCTATCGGTGGAGGATAGTCGTGATTGTTGTAGACAATGCATGATGATTAGGCAAACGGAAACTAATCAATGGAATGTGTCATGAAAATTGACGGTTGTTAGAATACATTAACTGTATGTATTGAGTGATTGTATATAGAACCAATGTGTTTGTATACATTATGTGTAGAGGAGGAGATGGGAGATGTACTCCGCGGTTTAGGGGAAGATGGGGGATGTACCTCTAAACCGGATAGTGTTGGGAGAAGATAGGGGATGAACTCCGTAGATACAGCTCATATGCTTGTCTAGAGAAGTGAAGATAGAGCTCATATGCTTATCTTTGTGAAATGTGGATACAGCTTATATGCTTATCTGTGAATGTGGATATTGTTGTTATACATATCTGTTGAGAATGTGGGTAGTGCTTATATGCCTATCTGTTGAAAAAGGGAAAATGAAAGGCAACTTGGACTTATAAGTCGTGTGACATAAATATGTGATTTATGTGATTGTATCAGTGTTGGCCATCTTTCAATTGCTAATCTTTTAGTCATTGTTCATGGTTGGTTTAGTGTATTTCTACTGGGCTGTGGCTCACCCTATATGGGAATATCATTTTCAGGTGCAGGTAGCATGCCACCTCCAAGGACATAGCTTGGGAGGCTAGAGGCGGACATACTTTTGTCGTTAGCTTTTTGATGTATTACATGTAATTTCAAGCCAAGGGCTTTATGTGTAAACGAGTTAGAACTCTTTTGTTATACCCAAGTGTTAACTTGGAAAGCTGTAAGCCTGTAAGGCATTTTGCTTTTGTTGTTAACATGTAATACTTTTGTATAAAACTCTGATGTATAAAAGAATGTGGTTACTTTAATATGTCAATGTATGACTTATTTGATGGGTTTAATGTTATTATTTTGAGGGCGTTACACACTATTTAAACTGTCCACAAATCTTTTTCTAAATTTTGACACACAACACTGAGAAAATATAGAAAAATACACTTTTACAAGCTAAACAACAAAAAAAATGTAGTATTCAAAGCCACAATTGCATGTTTGTAGTAGAGTCAGGGTAAAGATAAAATAAAAAACAAAATGAAATTCATCCATTTAGTAGAGGTATATAGATAGAAAAGGAAAAGGAAAAGGAAAAGGAAATATATGAAAGGAAAAGAAAAGGAATGAACGTAAAAACATTGTTGTGTGTTGATACATACAAAAAATAGAAGCTATAAATTAGAATTTTGAGAGCCGATGTGAAGATATAGTTGAAGACACAAGCTGATCAATTTGAGTTGACTAGACCTTAGTAGCAGGAGATTCCTAATTCGGTGACGTTTTTTTACTAAGAAACGCAATTCCATGCTCCTAAGTAGGAAACCTATAAGAAACTCGCTCCCAAGTGAGATAGAACCTCTCAAACATACAAATCTTAAAGAAATAAAATTATAGTACTTTCTATTTACATAATATTTACTTATGCTTAACAAAGACCATAATATTTATTTATACTTAACAAAGACAATATGTAGTTGACATCAATCTCCAACAAAAATTCATATTTTAACAAATATATTACAAGTAAAAAAATATAGTTTTGGAATATAGTTATATATTCACTTTTTAATATATAAAATATATACACAGTCCAAGCTGCTGAATGAGTCTAGTTTGAGCTGAAGTTATAGAGTTAGTTAGCAAAGTAGTTAAAAGATTAGTTAACTTTTTATCCAAAGAGGGTATAAAGCTTTTTTGTTAGGCTTGTATCAGAGGGATATATGATTGTAACGAAGGTTCCCCCCTTCCTTAATTCTCTCTCCTATGCTATGCTATTTTCTTTTCTCTGAAATATTCTTCTTTTGTGCTATTCCTTGCATCTTTCCATTACTGAAGCTTAGTTTGCCCTATTTTTTCTTCTCTGTTTCCTATTGGAATATTTTAGGGCTTCCTCATGTGTTCAATCACTGTACTTAAAATTTCGTCATTCACAACAAATTGGAACCCTCAGTTGTGTTAAAGTTTCAAAAAGAATAAAAAATAAAAAGAAAGAGAAAACCCTCTGTTGTAATAAAGATATGAGATGATGATGGTATGGAGAAATAAACAAAAAAATAATAAATAAATAAATAAATGGTATGACAGATATTTATTTGTACCTGCAGTTGGCTGCTTATACGTATACATATACATATACATAAGGAATGTATTGGATGATGGGCCAATATTGGCCTTTCCCCTTTTCACACTTCTGTTTCAATATTGGATTACATCCCCAGATATCAAGTGTTTGGAGAGAGGTGAGGTTTTGAACTCCTCATAAGAGAGTCTTTCCAGATTTGGGAAGTTGAAGATGATCAATTTGATGAGAGAGGTGGGCAGGAACATCCCTTCTTCTCCCCATGGCCAAGCTGGGCCTTCAAGTGTGAGTGTGGTAAGAGAAGAGAGTTTGTGCAAACCCCGCTCTAATAGAGATGGAGGTGGAAGAAGTTGACCGACGTCCACTATGGTATTTCCAATTTCAAGTGAAGTGATGTTGGTGGGAAAACTCCCTTCCTTGAGAAAGTATGAGACTTCCTGCTCTGCAATTCTGTAAACACAGATCTTGAAGCAAAGTGAGTTGGTTGATGTTGTTGTTGTTCTCATCAAGAGAACCAAGTGACAGGGACTCCAGATTATAACATGATCTTATCTCCAATTGACCAAGATTTCTGAGATTATTGGCATTGGGTAAAGATTTGAGCCTCTCAAAATATTAGATACGAATAGATTCAAGAGATAGACCATCCATTTTGATCCCTTCCTCAGCAAAAGTGACTCTAATTTTCTGCAGACCTCAATCTGAAGTTGATTTAGCATGGACGGTAGCGCACCTATTGGTGTTAAATATGTGAGCTTTACACATGCAGAAACCCACAGCACTCGGAGATTATTGAGTGTCATCAACTCAGGTAGCATTGCAAGCATAGGTGGCAAACCTTTCTTTGGAAAAGAGACAAGACTTTTGCAATTATCCATTTTAAGCACCCCAAAAGATGTGTAGGTGTGCAAATCGTGTAGCAGTTTCTCCAACACTCCACAATCACTAATATGTAAATACTCGAGTTTCGTCATGAAAGAAAGCCCCTCATGTTGCTCCTTTTTCCAACCTTTTAAATTTTTTTTCTTACTCTTTTTCAAAAAAGCAAATGAATTTGTCACATCCATAAATCTTCAAATGCCAGAGGTAAGGGAGACAATGTTGCAGTCTCACATTATTCTCCCACAGCATCACGAATTCTTTGCAGTTACTAATGTCTAATATCTCGAGTCCCATTAAACCTCGAGTAAACCATGTCGATAGGAACACCAGATTTTCAACATAAGAAATGTCCAAAGCAGTTATTGAAGTCAGATTCTTAGACGTTGCATTATCTAGTAACACTTCATCAGCTATGCTAGGATAGTAAAAGGAATCAGGAACTGTAACAAAACTAATATCCAAGGTGAAGGAATCAAGGTCAAGCTTATTCTTCATCTGTAAGAGTGCTGGAAGGCTTGGGAGCATGACATGACTCATAAACAATGACGTGAGTGATGGAAAAACAAGTCTCGAAGCATCAATCAACAATTGTGAGCAATGATTAATCTCAAGAGATTTACCATAAGGAAGATCATTGGGTAATCTTCCAACAAGTTCGGGACATCATTCAATTTTAAGAGATTTTAAACAAGGAAGATAATTGGGTAATCTTCCTTTGAATCTCGTACACAATATGATGGAAAGCTCACTGAGCTGATCCAACAGCTAAACTCCCTCAATTTCAAAAGTAGACCAATCCTCCCATTTTGGCATATTCACAAAGCTCAATCTCTCTAGAGAGGGGAAAAGTTTGTCACCACATTGCTGCCCATAGAACTCACAACCGAGGCACTTTATTACACTCATTCCTTCAATGTAAAGGTGTTTAAGTGAGGGTCATTGTCCAAGCAGCGGCAAAGATGTGCAATATTTACAATATTCTAATCAAATAGACACTATTTCAGAGAATGAAGCATCTCCCACCCATTTCACTACTAGAAATTTGATTTTTTACGTTTATTTTTTTGCGACTGATTACTTAACCGTCGCAAAAAATAATTTTTGACCTCAAAATCTCATGTTACAACCTCATTTTCCTGACCCAATCGTGTTCTCATTTTACAATCTCAGTTTCCTGACCCAATCGTTCTTAACTTTAAAAAAAGAAAAAACCAAATCAGTAAAACTTGACTCTCTCTCCCTCCCTCTCAATCTGCTTTTTTTTTTCTTATTTCCCAAATATGAACTCTCTTTCTCTTCCTCTCAAAGTCTGTCTCTCGCTCGAATCTCACTGCCTCTCTCGCTCGAATCTGTCGCTCGAATCTCACTGCCTCTCTCGCTCAAATCTGTCGATCGATTCAACTCTCTCAAGTCCACAACTGTTGAAGATTTCATAATCGGTAAGCCTAAACATATCTTCATCGATTCCACTCTCTCTGTAATGATCCGAATTATGTACTTCTCTGTAATGGAATCTGTCTCAAGAAGAATCTGTAACAGCGCTTTGCACGGAGCTATGGCGCGCTTGCGCTGGTCCACTCGTGACAATGCCTCGTGAAGGCGAACGCGTGTTCTATTTTCCTCAAGGACATATTGAGCAGGTTAGTTTCCAACTCTAGGCAATCAGATTTGGAGTTCTTTGTTTCTCTCAGAGGTTAGATTCATTAGGATTTCTCATAATGCTCTATAATTTTATCAATTTTGTCTCTATTGGTTGTGCATCTCCAATTGTTCATCAGATTCAAATTTGATCAAAAAAATGGCTCCAAAATGTTTGATTATTGATGAAGAATTATGTTTTGGATATGTTTGATTATCTTCAGTCATCAAAATGATATCACTCCAATTTTGCCATCATACAATGATTTTAGGAATTTCTAAATTTTTATTTTATTATTTTGTGATCTAGAACTAACTGATTATTTTGTGCAGCCTCTGCCTTATGAGGGGGAAACACCTTACCTTGTGCTTTTTTTGCATTTGAAAATGCTGTGATAGAATGTATTCTTGAATTGGTGTTCGAGTTATACCAGCCAACAGCCAGCCTCTCAGGTTTGTCTGTTTGGGCTCCAAACCAAAAGGCACCTCCACAATTGTGGTGTCCTGTGTCATCTTATAAGTCCATCATGGACATAATCCACAACTGAACTGGGATTTATTTCTCTACTGTAGAGTAAAGCAACTGTCAAATGTAGAAGATAGGAAGCGCATTAATCTCATCCACCTTAAATGGAAAAATAAGAAAAAGTGTCCATACATTCAATAGAAGGGAAGTTACATCCCTGATGCTGATACTGGAAATGATTGATTACATACCAAAGGTTTCAAATATCAGAAGAGGTAAAGTAGAAACATCCATGGTTCTAGTTAAACATTAATTTAGCTCATTTAGTCAAGTCTTCTGTTGCAAGCTTATGTGCATACAGCTTCCACAAGTCTGCTACAGACAAATTTAATGAAATTAATACACTTGCAGAGTTAATTTTTTTTACCATTAAGTAAAAACATCAAGTTTATGAAGAAGAAGAAAAAAAAATCATGTTAAATTTAATGAAATTAATATCTATTGGATGAAATTATTCTTAAGAATATTTGATTTTGACCTCATTCGGTCGAAAAATGATATATATGTGTTCATCAATGTCTACTCATGTTTTGTTGGGAATTAACATATTGTGATATGCTTCCATTTGGACCTTGTGGTGATATCCTGGCACTGTATATATTTTCCTGACTTTTTTTCCCCCCTTTCCCTAACATGGACTCTAATCATGCAGTTATTTATAATTTGCCATGTTTGATTGAGTTCTCTGACTGCCCTGTGGCTGTCAAATTCTACCCGGTCTATGAGAATATGGAGTGAATTACTCATATTTTTGTAATATGAAATATAAGCGTGGGGATGGATCTAGTTAGAAAACTTTTTTTGTACCCCTAACGAATAATTGTCAGTCTCAAGTATGTTATTGCTCTGAACAAATTTCTTATGTGGTGAAAAACAACCACTTATTGTGTTTGTGTATATCATGCAGCAATCTTTTTCAATCCAAGCCTCTATGTTTGAAAGTTTTGATAGGAAAATTTCCACATATTGATTTCATGACTGTATCGGGGAAATATAGCATGTTTATATTGGACGAGAAAATTTAACCATGGCAACAGCAGCCCCAATGCATATAGCTATATAAGTAAGATTTGATTGATTCATGTCTCTTTGAATGTGTTATTTTTGTAGATGTTGCAACACTGTATTCATTATTGGCTCTCTGTTACCTCGAATATATTCTCTAATGAAGTTTCTGATATGATGGCAGATATAGTGTTTGCATGGATCCACTGATGGACTGGACAGTATGTTTTATGCTCATCTTTCTGCAATAACTACAGTTTCTTCTTGATGATGTTTTGCTCTTACATGTTTTCTTCCTCACAGATATGTTGCAATCATGAATGCAATATTCTCAGCTCAACGTCAATGGTATCGTGCAATGTAGACTTTTAGTATTTTTATTCCCCATATTATACACATCAAATTTTTATTGATTTGCTTTGAATTAATATTTATGTTAGTGTTGGTACTGTACTTGGTTTTTGATTGTGCTTTATGGGGTTTCTCTTGCCAAGTTCTAAGTACAAAAACTCCTTTAGGTGAACACGAAAGCATAGAATTGTCTATAGTTTTCTTTTGTTGTTATCATTGTTACTGTCTGCTTCTGTTCCCACATTATTCCATTGGGCTCATGAAATACACTTCTATTTATTATTAATGTGTGAAAATAAAGATCTCCGTTCTTTAATTTAGTAACATAGCTTTTAGTGTAACCAGGCCTTAGTTTTCTATTTTCTAAATTTATGTTATGAACCTTCTGTTTATTGGTGATTTGATTTGGGAATTTTGACTTAATAGGAATGGGTGTTATTTTGTCACGTTACAAAACATGACAAAACACTTGCTAGGGTGTTTTGTCAAGGGCTTGATTAACATTGTTATCTGTACTAAAGTAGCGATCTTCAAACTCCTCCATGCCTGGGACTTGAATCTTTTAGCACAATATATTTTAAGTATGGTTGATGGATATTTCTTTTGCATGTATGAAAGTTTATATTTTGTTTGCACACTTATATGTGAATAGGTTAGTATTTCTATTATGAGTTTAAATTAATTTGTTAATTTTGTTATTTTTTATTAAAAAAAATTGTTAGGTGTTTGCAATTGATTTTTTTGTTGTAATAAACGAATATATGATTTTGTTATAAAAATAATTATTTGCGACGGTAAAAAAGAAGTCGCTAAAAGTGTTATTGAATTTTTTTTTTTTTTTGGTTGCGACGGCAAAATAGCTGTTGCAAAAAGTAGGTTAGGCAGTCGCAAATAGTTTGCGACTGTTATTTTGGGGTCGCAAAAAGTATTTGCCACTCCCACATTCGCGACCCTCATTTGCCGTCGCAAAGGCCGTCGCAAAAAGTCTTTTGCGACTGTTTTTTTATTATTTGCGACGGCTTGTAGCGGTCGCAAAAAGTACTTTTTTTAGTAGTGTTTAGATAATCTGGAATTACCAACAGATGGTAAGTCGTTCCAACAAATTGCGAGGTCTTATCATGTCAAGCACATTGATATCAATTTTGTCATTCTGTGGACTATGAGAGACATCCCATTCTAGTGATAACTCTTTTAACTTCTCCTTAGATATTAAATTGGCATTCCTTACATCCTTACCAGAACTTACATTCTCCAGTTTTGATATGTGTATTGCCCCACGAATGTGTGATTAGTTTTTCAACTCTCCTATTTTATGCTCACTACCTTTACCCATGATGAAATTTGACAATGTTTGTAGCTTTGTTAATTTACCTATCTGTAGCGGCATCTCTTCTAATGATCGAATATTTGCACCGGTCATATCAAAATGGTGTAGGTTCACCAGGTTTCCCATGTTTGGAGGCAACTTCTCAAGTTGATGACAAGATTTCAAAAACCAGACTTGTAAATTGTAGAGTCATTACTGAGTCAGGTAATTTTCCAATCCAAGAATGGGATACATCGAGATACCGTAGACGCTTTAGATCTCCAATAGAATCTGGTAGTTCATCTATCTGAAAACTACACAAACGCAATTCAAGTAAGCACATTAACACTAGCAACAAATCATGAAGTAAGTACCTCGTTATGTAGTTGTAACTATGCAGCAAAAACTCTAGGAAGGTTTGTAAGCATCTGGCATCATCGAAAGCTTTGAATTTTTTTTGATTCCGTCATATTCACTAGCAACATAAGATGAATGTCAAGCTTTGTTTGAAATTTTCTTCTACTTGCCAGCCTCTAAAATATTCTCCAACCTAAAAAAGATGTCTCCTGTAATTGCTTGAGCCAAATCATTGATGAGGTCATGGATTATGAATAGCAATTTATTACGACTTGACGATTGGAAAAATGACCTCGACACCAATTCGTGAAAATACCTGCGTCCTACGTCTTCTATTTGTTCTGCACCTTCTGGGTATTCAATTAAACCTTCTGCCATCCATAGCAAGACTAATTCATCCTCCCCAAATTTGTAAATCCTTTGGGACAATTGCACAATAATCAAAGCACCTCTTCAAATGGGAAGGGAGATGATGACAGCTCAATTTGAGTGATGGGAGAATGCGGCTTTCCTCGTTTGGTAAATCCCATATATTGCTAGTTAGTAACATTTTCAATTCATGCTCATTTTGTTAACAACGTAATAAGCCACAGAGGGCCCTTGCTGCCAGTGGCAAGCCTCTTCACTTAGCAACAATTTGCCTACCAATTGATTCCAATTCTGGATGTTCGCTAATATTTATATTCTTGAATGCATGATGGAAAAATATTAACTAACAAACATTAGGTGATAAGCTTGGCAAATTGTGATATTTAATCGTCTTCATCTTTTTCGCAACAGCTGCGATTTGCGTTGTCACAATGATTTTAGTGTTGGAAATACTTCTCAAGCTCTTCATTGAAAAGAAATGGTGAATTTAGATTTTGGATTTTTAGAGATATGTTATATTATGGCCTATAGACTTTAGGTTTTGGATTCTGATTTGGTTTACATTCTAATTTCGACGTTTTGGACTTCTATTTGTGTTTCTTAATCAAACACTGAATCTAATCGCATTGACTTTACCAGTTTTTTTTTTTTTAAATTTTACATACATACTTGTGAATATATGTGAATTTGTGCCCTGTTCTGGTTCAAGATTGACAAGTTATGAACTTATAAAGCATCTCCAATCCTTCATCAATATTTTCACCTAATTCAAATTTGATGGAAAAATGGCTAAAGTTGTGCTCTCCTACCATTTTATCAAATCTGTATGAAGTCAAGGAAGATAATTATTTTCACCAAAATCAAAGATGAACCAAATCCTTCACCAAATTCCCAATAGTCATATTTTACTCAAATTTGATGAGATTTTATAAAGAGTAAGGATCGGAGATGGTTTTCTTTGATAAAAAAAAGGTAAAATAGGTTTTTTAGGATAAGTTTGTAAATTTGCGAAAGATTTGATGGAAAAAAGAGAGTAAGGATTAGAATGTTTCATATCAGATCAAGCTTTTAACGAAATTTTCAACTCAAATTTGATGGAAAAAGAAATGTAAGGATTGGAGATGCTCTAATCACATTAACTATGTTTCTTTTATTTGGAAATCAATAATGTGATTGAGCTTTTCCAAAAGCTTTCAGATTCAAACTATGAAGGAGATGAATCAAACAACAACACAGCTCTGCCTTGTCTTGGTAAGCTCCTCGTAGAAGAGCATAACAGCAACTATGGGGAACCCTGGGCTGGAGGGTGAGATGTGTTTGAAAGAGATGAGCTTTCTTTAATGTCTGCGCTTAGGTATGAACTTCCATCCCAGGGATTATTGCAAAAGCGCCCTCTGATTGTGAAAGGTGAAGATATGGATTTCAGTAAGTTTGGTTCTGGAATGTATGATTTGATCTATGCTAGTGTTGTTTTCCTTCACATGCCTGATAACCTTGTTTGGGTTGGATTGTAGAGATTAGCAAAGAAACTAAAACCTCATGAAGGTCGAATCTTTGTGTCGCACAACATAAAATTCTGTTCACGCTTGGGTGGAGATGAGTGTACAAAGAGATTAAATAGACTAGGGATTGAATGTATTGGGAAACACACGCATGATAGTTTACTCTTCAATCACTATGAGATTTGGTTTGAGTTTTGGCGATCTAAGGTTTAGGATCTACAAAAAATATCTTTTGTGGGATATACAGATGGAAATGATGAAAGAGCAAACTGGGATGTCGTTTCTATGTTGCCTCTTATTCTTTGAGCGGCATTTTTTGAAGGTTAGGCTTTCAAATTATGGTGATAGTTGTTAGTGGAAGAGAAAGGCTGACCTGTTGACCATTGTACGGATATTTATCCTGATAATTTTTGTGTGTTTGAGACTGGTATCTGGTTTGCATTATTGAAAAAGGACTTCTGACTTGGATTTTAAGTGGTGGCACTGATTAGAAAGGAATTAGAGATGTGTTGTGACTTTCACAGTGTATTTGTATTCTAAATTATGAGTGTCAATGGCATCATGACATTTGTTGTTGCAAAACTTTGTTGTGTAGAGATTGTTAGATGGACTTGCAATGTAGACCAGAAGATCTGAACATTCTGGGTTTTAAACTTGATAGGTTCGAGCCTGTTATTCACCCAAAAAAAAAAAAAGGTTTGAGCATGGATTTATATGTTGAATTTGTTGTATCTTTAACTCTGTTCTTACTGATGGATGGCTCTGTTTGGTTTGGCAAGGTGATCTATTTGTTCATTTTTTTTTTTTTTTTTTTTTTTTTTTTTGCACATTTCATTTTTAAGTATAGCTACTACAAGAGACCCTGTAGACTCTCATTGCTTATTTTATTTTATTTTTAATTTTTAATTATTTTATTTATTTATTATTTTCATGTTGAAAATAGCTGATGCTTTTGCTAGAAAGCAAAGAAATGAAGGTGTATGAGTGAATGAATGCCATGATGAATGAGTAATATATTATTATTTTTACCCTTTAGCCTATAAAAACAGGGATGAACTTGGACATGTAATGTGGTTATTTAGGTAACTGATCTACTGAAACTTCTTGTGTTGCCTGGAGACATGGATGGTTCAATAATTTGGTTGGTTTGTACCTCAGGTTTATTTGTCATGTTGAACTAGAATGCAAAAGTAGACTCAATTTTTATTTTTTTTGACAAAGATAGCGTTAGTATGTTAGCATAATTAGATTATAATTGACGGATTTGTTGTTATTTTATCAACTAAGATCCTGACCTTTCTTACCATATTCTAAGGTGTAACTACTAGGCTATTAGGCCAAATCTCAACACCTCCAGAAAAGGAGACTCAATTTACTTGTGTTATCTCTGAGTACTTTTTAGTTCCTGTTCTTGAACACAACATTCCATTTGGTAAAGGAGTAATAATAATAAATAAAAAGGGCGGGGGGGACTCAATTTACTTGTGTTATCTCCGAGTACTTTTTAGTTCCTGTTCTTGGTGCTATTTGGTTTATTGTATTCACCATGAATTTTGTTTTAATAATTCGAATCGTCAATGTGTAGAGTTCATCGAGTATTTTATATCTGCAAAAAATTATGTTGATCAGATATCAATAGCTACTTGATCAGATCAGATTTCTGTTAATAATTTATTTTGAAAATCATATTTATCGTTGACAGAAATATGATTTGATTAAGTGGATATGATATCCAATTAAGGCGATTTTTTGCACGACTACTGGACAAAGTCTACGCATTGAACGGTTCGGATCATTGAAACAGGACCCGTGGTGGGCCTCCACTGGTACAATAGTGTGTTTGGTTTCGATTTTCTGAATTCAGTTTTATAGAAATTGAGTTTTTTGTTTTTCATATTTTTTTTTTCTAGTGAATATTTTTAAAATTTTAAGTAATTTTTTAAACTTTTTTAGATGCATTTTACTTAGATGTATCTAAAAATTAAAATATTTGTAAAAAAATATTTTAAAAAATAATAAATACACAAAAATATGTAAAATATATTGAATTTTTATGTATTTTTTTTTGAGTTTTTGGTATTTAGTGAATTTTTAAAGATTTTTTTACAAATATTATACTTTTTAAACGTATTTAAATTAGGTGTATCTATAAATTAAAAAAATTATTTAAAATATTAAAAAAATTCAATAAAAACAAAAAAATATGAAAACTAAAAAATTTAATTTCTTAAAAAGGAAATCTTGAAAATCATAACCAAACAGAGTGAATGTGTTTCAGTCGAATGTTTCCGTTTCTACAAAAAATTAAATAAAAGAAGTTTCATACAAAAATAATTGAACTTTAAAAAAAATAAAATAAAATAATAAATCTTATAATTTTTTTTTTAAAAAGTATTTTTCTTGAATTATACAAGTAAATAAATTATCACAATTTACAAGCAAAACTTGCATAGAGAGAGAGAAAGAGAGAGAGAGAGAGAGAGAGAGAGAGAGAGAGAGATAGAGAAA
>NW_021025263.1:2519731-2533772 GCF_004153795.1 Camellia sinensis
ATGCAAGGAAGGGACTTACACTGATTGGACAGCCCTAAACTAGGTTCAAAATAGTAGCCAATGCTATGGAAATGAGGGAACACACACACACACACATGCACATGCTAATGGGCCAACACTCAAGCATCAAACATGCGACCTTTAAGCACACTTAAAAGTGACAAAACATGGATTAATGGCATGCACATAAAGCTCTAAAAAAATGTTATAAAGGTGCCAAACCAAGTAAATAAGGCAAGCCAAACATGCAACAATGGTCCAAGACTTAAGGCAAGCCAAAGGGGAGGTAAACCAAGGCTAGGTCAACCAGGCCTCACAAGGCCAATGGGACTTAAAATAGGTCTACTGCAGACCTAAACAAAGCTAAGGATGTACTTAAATGGCATCTAAGTGGTCTAAAAATGCAAGCATACTCCAAGGCCTAAACAAGGGGCATAAGGCAACAACCTTTAAACACATTGAAGGGGAATCAAATGCAAGCATATGAGCACATCATGAGGTCTGAAATAACATGTCAAGTGGTTCCAAACCACTGAAACAAAGCAAGGATGGCATGCTAGAAGGGCCAAAGCTTAAGGCATACAAGAGGGGTTACATGGTAGCTATACAAAGCAAGGTATGGATGACTCAAATGACTTAAAACAGTCCCTTACCACATCAAAATAGGCATATAAGCTTCACAAAGCTTGGTCAAAACACAAAAGCATGGTAGTCTAAATGCTATGCATGTACTGAGGCAAATCATGGCATTACAAGGTATGTATGCTAGACAAGCATGGTGTACCAAAACCAACATGCAACAATGCTATATTATGACAAAATGAGCCTAAAAATCAACCAAGGCATGGTCAATACATACTCAAACTATATGCTCCCTCAAGAGGCTAAAAATGGCCCTTTTCAAGGACAACAAGGAGAGGGGGTGGCCCTCTCCTTGTTGGGACCTCAAGTCACCATCCTCACCTCTGAAATCCCTCAAGATTTCAGTGGTGAGGAGGCCCAAACACAATGGTCCCGGAGCTCAACCAAAATGGCACAAAATGGAGCCTTTCAAGGCTTAAGAGGGGTCAAACAACCCCAAAGCTTGAAACACCCTTAAGCAACTACTTAGAGCAAGTAAAAACACAACTTTTATATGTTATACACTAAGCTCGAAAATAGATGCAAGATAGGTAAATAAGCTATGCAAAAAAGGGAGAAAAGGGACAAGTTTCTTACCCGTGTAGACCCTCTTCACAAATGGTGGACCAGCAGTCTCCTTAGGTCCAAACCAGCTTCAAAACTTCAAAAACAACCCTCTAGAACCTCAGTTCCAAGAGAATGGTGTAGTAGTGGGTGTTTGTGTGCAACACTAAGGCCTAAAACACACACAAATACACCAAGAAAGAGAGATATATAGATAAGATATATACAAACCCTAACCCTAGAACTCAAAGCTTTGAAAAATAATGTCTAACTTGTCTAACCCTTAAACAAGAGAGAAGAGCCTCTCTTTTGTAGACAAAATGGTCTTGTAAAGCTTCTAAAGGAAGCTAACAAGAGGGAAATCCCTCCATACACGTGTATGGAGGGGGTGAAAGTGTATGCCAGCTGCACAAAAATATCTGCAAAAGCAGATGAACAGTAATCGGCCGGCCAAAAATACAATTGACCAAAGAAAGACAGCCGGCCATCTATAGTGCCGGCCGGCCAAACATTTGGCTGGTGGTAACAAAACACAGCCGGTGGCCTCAAGCCATGGCCGGTGGAGTATGGGGATGGCTCACAAGCCATTCCTTGCCCCTCCAAGGCAAAGCACAAGTGTTTGGTGCAAAACCAGACACAAAACAGTCAAGTCGAGGGGTCCTGAGGCAAGGCGCGTAGCCGAGACCTCCGTGAACTCAAGATGAACACAAACATGGATGATCACCGAGTGTTCAAGCAGTGACGTCCAAGTCTTAAGGACGGTCAAAAATGGGGTGTCTACAGTTGCCCCTCTTTGACAGAACTCGAAAGTCATAGCATTGACGGAAGTGAATGTCAAAGCCCAGTGACGACCCATTTTTGACAAGGCCGAAGACTTAGACAAACATGCAAGGCAAACAAGATATGCGCCCGAAGGCAGGGGCAAAATGCAAGACAATACACAAAGCCGAACATAACTTATGATCATGCAAGAGAAATAGGGACGTATCCCGGTGTTTCAAAACAAGGAGAAACGTAGGGACGTATCCCGGTGTTTCGAAAGGAAAGAGAAACGTAGGGATGTATCCCAGTGTTTCGTAAAGAAGAGAGAAACGTAGGGACGTATCCCGATGTTTCAAAAGGAAGAGAGAAACGTAGGGACGTATCCCAGTGTTTCGGAAGGAAGGAGAAACGTAGGGACGTATCCCGGTGTTTCGAAAAGAAGAGAGAAATGTAGGGACGTATCCCGGTGTTTTGGAAGGAAGAGAGAAACGTAGGGACGTATCCCAACGTTTCGGAAGGAAGGAGAAACATAGGGACGTATCCCAGTGTTTCGAAGAGAGAGAAACATAGGGACATATCCCGGTGTTTCGAAGAGAGAGAAACGTAGGGACGTATCCCGGTGTTTCGGAAAAGGAGAAACGTAGGGATGTATCCCGGTGTTTCGGAAAGAAGAGAGAAACGTAGGGACGTATCCCGGTGTTTCGGAAAGGGAAAAACGTAGAGACGTATCCCGGTGTTTCGGAAAGAAATGAGAAACATATGGACGTATCCCGGTGTTCCAAAACAAGGAGAAGAAACATAGGGACGTATCCCGGTGTTCCAAAAAGAAGGAGAAACATAAGGACGTATCCCGGCGTTTCAAAAGGAAAAGAAACATAGGGACGTATCCCGGCGTTCCAATAGGAATTGAAACATAGGGACGTATCCCAGCGTTTCAAAAAGAAAAGAAACATAGGGACGTATCCCGGTGTTCCAAAAGGAAGGAGAATCATAGGGACGTATCCTAGCGTTTCGAAACAACGGAGAGTGCAAAACAATGCAATTAAAAGGGTGCATAACAAAGCGAGTGGAATGCGCATAACAACGCAAGTGAAGTGCGCATAACAATGCAACTGGAACCATGCATAACAATGCAAGTGAAGTGTGCATAACAATGCGATTGAAGCGTGCATAACA
This sequence comes from Camellia sinensis, assembly GCF_004153795.1. NCBI lineage: Eukaryota > Viridiplantae > Streptophyta > Magnoliopsida > Ericales > Theaceae > Camellia > Camellia sinensis. The sequence continues at coordinate 2,522,855 of NW_021025263.1, forward strand.
ATGCGATTGAAGCGTGCATAACAATGCAAGTAGAACATGCGTGACAGCACATGTTAGAGATGTGCAAAACACTGCAATACAGGTACACAAGACAGTGCGAGTGAGGTGCACAAAAGAAGTGCGATAAGATGCATTTTCTATGCAAGTATGGGGGCATTTTCTATGCAATCGTGGAAAGCATATTCTATGCGGAATCGAAAGCAAGCATATTCTATGCATGAATCATAACGATGCGTGGCACGCATGCAACAAAAGTGTATATGAAAGTGCACATCCTATGCAATAGAGGAGCATTTAAACATGTACTCTGGTGCCTCTGATTTACCTCTTAGAGGACTTTGCAACACACTCTGCTCAAAAGGGGACACCCTGTTTATATTGGCGAGAGATAACATCTGCATGTGAAACCCTTGGGTGCTGCTTGGACTGCCATTCTGACTTGAAGCAGGCCTACACTCAGGGTCGAGATACACTCATACTCTAGAGAAATGGTGAGGCCTGAGAAGGTGCACCTGGAGTGCAGTCTTGGAATTTGCCGAAGTTGAAATAGACTAAGATGCTCCAAATTTTCCCTCTTTCCTTTTGCTTTAAAGTCTGGAACTCATACAACTTCAGATAGGTCCTGGTTTTACTGTTTTCACATGACCTGGGTTGAACCCTGCGGCTTTATGAAAGAACAAATCTTGTTTTGCACAAATGTGAAGAATGACACAGCACTCTGAGCACAAAACGATTCATTTTTGAAATTGAGAATGAGTTCTCGACCGGGTATTGAGCCTACGACTGAACACAGCGCACTACGACTCAATCAACGGAAAACAAAAGGTAAAATAACCTAAACACAACGAGACACGCTCGGAACGACTCAAAACAAGATTTGAGGCAAACAAACAAAAGACACGACATACGTGCACAGGGAGTCTGTTTCTCTAGGTATCGTTTCCCACCCTTTCTTATTTGTGATTCTTACATCACTTGGCCCTCAAGCTCTGTTTTTCTAAAAAAGCCCTTTTCTCACTTTTCCTCTCATCGCACATCTCTCTATTATTCAATCTCTCATTTTTAATCCCTCCCCTGGGTAGTTGATAAATAAACAGACAGTTGTGGGCTCTTGCCCCTAGCATTCCACTAGATTCTTCTTCTTGTTCACAACAGTGAGTTTTTTCCACAGAGGGGCTGTGCTATAGCTGGGTGTGTAGCAAATCTGCAACTGACATCGGTTGACGATGCTCTGCTGGGGAGTTTGGATGTAATCAGATCTGTCCAGATAAGGGAGTGGAATGTCTTGTCCCATTCCAGTTTGTGCTTCGCACTTAGCTTGATACCTCATTGCTTGGAGGATGAGAGAGCTTTCAGCCCTTTGTTGTTAACTTCAGTTGTGCCCTCTTCTGGCAGGTAGAGTGCTCTTCTTGGCGAGTATGTTGAAAATGGGGGAAAGACAGGAAGCTTGACTCAACTGTGCCCCTAGTTCATCCTTTTGACCATTTTTGTTTTCGACTTTCTACTAAAACAATTTTGACCAAAATGAGAGTTAGATTAACATGCTTGTTCGATTTTTTATTTGAAATCATGCAAGTCAGGTTATGAGCACTGAAAATTTTCCTTTTTGGGTCTAAGAAAATGGTCCAGTTTTAGAAAAATGGAATAATTTTCGAGAGAATTAGTCAACCTTAGAAAAAATTCTCAAAAACTATTTTTACAAACGGCCAATGCTCAACGAGCGCGGAACCTACTCTTGAGATGCACGACCTCGGATCCAAAACAATGTAAAGCTGCCCCTTGCTCGAAGAGAGCTGCATGGCAACAGAAAGTTGCCCCTTGTTTAAATGACACCGCAGCGCATTGGCAACGAAAAGTTGTCCCTTGTTTGGATAGTACCACCGCGTGTTGTAATCAGTCTTCACAGTGAAGGTCACAACCAAACTCTCAGATACAGAGAAGGCGAAGATGATCAAAACCATTACATGGACACAATTGATTTGGAAGTGTTTGTGGCTGGACTTCAGAACGAAGTTGCCTACGTATCCCAAAGATGGGAATCAAGCCTTACGTAGTTCGGGGTTAAGGTACACTCGGGTATTAACCTTCACTTTTTAGGCTGTAACTTTTGCCAAGGCGCCCGTTGCGGGTTTTCGACCTTGCGAGCTTTATTCTTCTTTTCTTTTCAATTCTTTTGTATTTTTTTTTTCATCTTTTCTTTTTATTTTCTTCATTTTTTTTGTCTTCTTTTTTTTTTGCATTCTCCTTTTTGTATTTTTCTCTTGCTCTAACTTTTGCCTGGGTCGCCCTTTCGGGTTTTCGGCCCAACGAGCCTATCAAAGGGTAAAAGTGTAACAAGTCCATGTCAAATGGTTTTGAGATCCTGAGGTCATCTGAGTCCAGGAAAATGGCTGTTGTTCGCTGACGATGTAGGAGTCCATCCAATAGGGGGTTGAATTTGCCCTTAGTGTTGCGGATAGGAACTCAATTGTTCTTCAGCAGAAACTGTCTTCTTTGCCCCCTTCTGGGATTTGGCATTCTTGCCGACCTTCTTTGATTTGTGGAATGATCCATCTTCGGCTCCTCGAGCACATTTGAAATCCTTTGCCCCTAGTTCGAAGGATGCTTCTGATCTAGCTTTGCAAGCTTCTTTTGCTGACATCTGATCTTCTTGATCTGACTTTCTTGCCTCTTGTTCGAGGGCTGCTTTGAATCTGGCCACACAGGCCTCACGTTGTAGTTGACCATTGAACATTTCTGAACTTAAGTCCAAGGTTTGACAATGAGGGGTCGAGTCTTGAGGCTGAGAGCGATCCTAGGCTACACAATCTCAAGAGTGATTCCACACAGGTCTTCGCAAGATCGCGCAAAATAGTTTTTGAAATCTTTTAAGAAAGCGACAAATCGCTCGCGCTGAAGACAATGTAGAACAAATCTGGATCAAGTCAGGATCCTTCTCAGTACTCACATTAACAAGCATGATCTTGATCATTAAGGGCTTAGCACGCCTCTCTTTCTCTCAATTGATCAAATTTTGCAAAAGCCGAGGAATTCCTTCATCTTCGTTTTTATCACAATGTTTCGAAAAAAGTTTTAGAAAACTTAGGTCGATGCAATGAATTCAAGGCACAGAAAAGACACAACTTCTAGTCAAATACTGCCATCTTAGTTAGAATTTCTGTCACAACTGGCACACGGCAGAAGCAAACACAAGAGTACGAAAATCATTGTTGTTCCATTCAGATCTGTTGGCGTAACTGGCTCCAAGGCAGAAACAGACTCAAAAGAAAGCAAAAAAAAAGACAAACACAAAACAAGCAAGTGATGTCCGAGGTAACACCCCCGAAATCACCCGACTCTAACAAAACAGGACTGACTCGATACAACAAGACAGACCCGACTGACTCAGTAAGAAAAGACTAACTCTATACAAAACAACAAGACTGACCCAATGCCCAAGTCAGAAAGTACAAAAACTAGTATTCGCAAAATGCTCAAAACAGTGCGTGCCATACGCCACATCCGGAGTAAACTGAGCGCCGCCCGTAGGTGGTTCATCCCTCGATCGCATCACATTATCCCCCACAAGTTCACTGATCAAGTGCTGATAGACTTTGCAGGACCCGGTGCGGGGATGACCCTATTGTCAATCAAATTTTGTATCTCATGGCAGAGACGGACGCAACTGTCGGTGTCACGACCGGTTTGTTGATGAAAAGCACAGTACTTAGTCGGGTCATGTTTTGGAGGGAGAGGATCGGGTAGAGGCCGTTGTTCCAACGGTTTCAGATGTCCTTTCCTGAGTAGGACCCCTAGGGCTTTAGACAAAGGCATATAGAGTGAGGTGAAAACCCTCTTGCCTCGGGGTAGATAGTCTAAAGTTCGGGGGTTTGAAGTGGATGTACCAACAAAGGGGGTGGCTACTCTTGGTGTGGTGGTGGTGACCATGCCCACTTCAGAAGATTTTGCAGCTGCATCACCGCTAGTGGTTGTACTTGAATTGCGGGAAAATGCCCTCCTAGGCTGCTCCTTTTCCTGGTCAATGAGGCCCTGCTTCATAGTGTCCTCGATCCGTACTCCCATCTCATGCAAATCTGAAAAGGTAGGGAAGGGGAGCACGATCATTTTCTGCGTCAGTTTGGGCTGGAGGTTGCGCACAACCATCCATATTTGATCCTTATCCGTTGGCCTAATGGTCATCATTGAGGCCTTGGCCCTCCAGCGGGCCACGAATCCTGAGAAGCTCTCCTTTGGCTCTTGGCGGGTGACTTCAAGATCGCGAGTTGTGACCTCAATCTCTGCGTTGTAGGAGTATTGATCACTGAAGGCCTCAGCCATCTCTTCCCAATTCTGTTTCACAGAGTTTTCTAATTTTGCATACCAGATTGCGGCTATCCCAGACAGGGTCCGGCCAAACAATGACAGCTTCTGTAATCTGGTGAGGCCCATCGACCTTAGTATGTCCGAAAACAGCCGCAAATGTACCATGGGATCCCTAGATCCATCAAAGCGGTCGATGTGCGGCATCTTAAATCTGTCCGGCAGCGTCACAGCCGAGTCTGTATACCCATCTTCAATATCAGGAATGGAGTGGGCCCCCTGAGACTTCTTGAACAATTTCTCAAGCTTGCTCACTTTCAATGCTGTGGGGTTTGTCTCGATATCAAAGGGGGGGTCTGGTAGGTTGGTGGGTGTTTTAAATAGCTGGGGTAGAACCAGGGGCGGAGCTGGCCTTGTCAGAATGTCTGTATCTTCCTGGACATTAGCTGTCTCCCCGAGTGTTGGAACTCTTGGTGGGGTAGGAGCCTGGTGTGAAGTAGATACTCCAGTTTGCTGCTCTAACTTGGCAATTGTCTCTGCCTGTTGGTCTATGACCACAGCCTGTTGCTTGGCGAATTCTGCTTGATGGACAACGTCTTGCTGCATGGCTTTCATGCTATCCTGGAGTTGGCGCACCATCTCTTCCATTCCCGCCATACTGCCCTGATCTAACTGATCTATCGGTATATCTGTCTCTGTGGTAAAGGCAGATATCTTAACCCAACCGCACACAGGTGAGATGGATAATGACTGCTGATCCGAAGACTGTTAAACTGATGATCTGTGCCTAACTGGCCTTTTTACCCTGCCTCTAGCAAAGGAACACTGATTGCCCTGGAACTGAATCTCTGACCTGACAAAGTTTATCAGCACAAGTCTGATGAACCTCGGGGGATATCGGAGCCTTCTGAAGCTATGGTTCCAGGACTACCTAGCAAAAGGGAAAACAGAGAGCATCACAGCCTGATTTTACCATAACCCATATGAGCAAAGCTGAATGACTGGCCCCGACAGAATTCTGCCCAAAATTCTACCTGTAAACTGATACCCTCAAGTAAAACTGATTCCCCAAATACTGATAGTGATGCCCGCAGGCCTGTTACTTAGACTTGCAAACTGTTATGCGCGTTCCCTGCATAGATACACTCTAAAAACACGTAGCAAGTAAAAGAGAGCCAAAACACCACTAATTGGGGTAGGGTTTCCCTGTCCTATTTTTGTCAGGAGCTAGGGTTTCACTATGCACGTAGCAGTTTTCAAAAAACCTAGCATCGGGTAAGCAACCTGTCCTAGTTTGGAATAGTCACTATGGATTTCGATATGCACTAGGTCGAATGGTCGAAAAGGGTGCCCCGGTAAAACCGGGGTTTGTGTTCCCATACTGTTAGAGCCCACAACCGGTCAGCCTTATGGCATGCTTTGACAAAGTCAAGCCTCCGGCAAACCGTTCAGGAATGGCAGATGGCAAACACGGTGTCCTAGGCGCACCAATGCACATGCAATGCAAAGAGACACATAAAGGAAATCAAAATAGGATATCATGAGTTCGAGTCAAGCTCTCTAACATCCCCAGCAGAGTCACCAGAAACTGTAGACGCGCCCGCGTGAGGCCTTCGTGCTACAGTTCGGACTTAATTGGTGTCACGGTTCTTAATCTGAACCAAAGAGTCCAAATCCGGCAAATCGTTTTGAGAAAACAGATTTTTAGAAAAGAAGTGCCAAACATGGACTACTTTTCCAGATACAGAGTTGCAACCTAAATGTTTTTTAAGGGGGAATTTAGGAAAGCCTGACTCGGTGCCAAAGGCCACGTATCCGTCATCACCAAAGTTGCCTCGGCTCTGGAGCTAGGGTACGATTGGGGAAGGTCAGCTATGAGCATCCCTCTCGCCTGATCCGAAGATCGGCCTCTACTAACCGTGATATCCGTTTTTGAAAACGTTATGTGTTCTTATTCCATTTATTAGCCTAGAATTACTATGTTATGCGCACAGTAAACAAGTATAGACTAAATCGCCTAGATTGGAACAAAACATTGCATATCCGTTTGTTTGGAAAACAGTTTGAAATTTGCTTCTCGTAAGTAGGCTAAAAAAAACGGATTTCAATGACTTGTTCCAACTCAAACAATCCAACCTTCACCCACAGGCATTCAAGCAGTAATATCATATAAACATATGGCCGCATGGCAAGCATACTGTCATGTTAACATTCACACTCATGCGAGATGCTAAAGCATAAATACTTACATCGTACTCCGTGCCAAAACAAAGAACTTGTTAGCAATTAATGCATGATCCAAGTCCATGTTTAAATGCCTAATGCAACGCATACGGAATGTCACTAGAGTAGGCTCGGCTAGTCTATGAATGACATGTGAAAATGCACAAGTAGCATGTATTCAAGTTAGATTTTGAAATACTTATGCAGTTAGCATGATGCGCCGAGCCCGGTGCATGCAAGACTAATGAATGATGCACGCATGCATAGCAAAGGTATGCTAAAGTAAACATGTCCTAATACTAACCATCAAAAGCAGGTAAGTAAAAGGGAGAAAGAAGCGGGGGTTGGAAGACATGCATATACGCACCCACACTTATTACACAATTGCCCTCGCTCGGAGGGTCCGAATGAATAATACAGTCTGAATAACAAACCAACTATCCTAGCTAATTAACTATTACAGACCAACTAAATTAGTTAAGCAAATCAACTAATCTAAGAAAGCGATAAACAGCCTCGGGAAAAGAGCACAATGCAATGCATGCTCGGTCTTGCTCGGAAGTCCACTACCATGCACAAGATGCCTCTGCTTGCTGTTTGGCACCTCTGAAAATTGCACAAACTCCAAGGTACACTGTTTGAACACTGTAGAAACCCACCGGCCAAGGGGAATGGTCACCGGCCGTGGGTTGGTGGTCATCGGCCACAAATGAAGCTATCGGCCACAGACTTTTGGTCGATCGGCACTCTGTGTAGTCGACCGGCCAAATCTTCCTGTAGAGCCTGTTTTGACAGCAGCAGAGGGCAGAACATGGCATGGCAAGATATTTCAAGCAAATGTATGCACCAACACACCTCTTATCATGTTCATGACTCAAAGGGGTGTGCTCCTTGGTTCTCGGACCATCAATCGCGCATTTCGATGCATGATGGCCCAAGAGACCAAGTATACATTTTGATTTTAAATGCAATGCAAACCAAAACAAACAAGTGAGGAGCTCAACCTCAATCATGGATAATCAAGAGGCAAAGCATGCATGCAATGCAACCAAAGCATGTTAACTAGGCATGCAACGTGGTAATGCAAACAAGCATACAAGGCATGTGACAACTATGCTAGTTACTCAAGCATGCAAGTATGCAAAGCATGCAACATGTTAGGCAATTCCAACTAAGAGAAATGCATAGTTTGGAATGGTCACTGTGGATTCCGAATATGCACTAGGTCGAATGGTCAAAAGGGGTGCCCCGGTAAACCGGGGTTTGTGTTCCCATACTGGCAGAGCCCACAACCGGTCAGCCTTATGGTCATGCCTTGACAAGACAAGCCTCCGGCAAACCGTTCAGGAATAGCAAAGTTGACATGTTATTTATGACCTTCATTGATGTGCCCATATGCTTGCATTTGATTCCCCTTCAATGTGTTTAAAGGTTGTTGCCTTATGCCCCTTGTTTAGGCCTTGGAGTATTGCTTGCATTTTTAGACCACTTAGATGCCATCTAAGTACATCCTTAGCTTTGTTTAGGTCTGCATTAGACCTATTTTAAGTCCCTTTGGCCTTGTGAGGGCCTGGTTGAACCTAGCCTTGGTTTACCTCCCCTTTGGCTTGCCTTAAGTCTTGGACCATTGTTGCATGTTTGGCTTGCCTTATTTACTTGGTTTGGCACCTTTTAACATGTTTTTCAGAGCTTTATGTGCATGCCATTAATCCATGTTTTGTCACTTTTAAGTGTGCTTAAAGTTGCATGTTTGATGCTTGAGTGTTGGCCTATTAGCATGTGCATGTGTGTGTGTTGGTTGGCCCTCATTTCCATAGCATTGGCCACTATTTTAGGTTAGTCTGAGGGCTGCCTAAATTAGTCTAAGTCCATTCTGCATGTTGTGACATCCTTACCTTGTGTGTTGATTGCATGCTTGGCCTATCACGTGTTGTGTGCATGTTTAAGTGACTTTGCATTTGGCATGCATTTCTCTTAGTTGGAATTGCCATAACATGTTGCATGCTTTTGCATACTTGCATTGCTTGAGTAACTAGCATAGTTGTCACATGCCTTGTATGCTTGTTTGCATTACCACGTTGCATGCCTAGTTAACATGCTTTGGTTGCATTGCATGCATGCTTTGCCTCTTGATTATCCATGATTGAGGTTGAGCTCCTCACTTGTTTGTTTTGGTTTGCATTTGCATTTAAAAATCAAAATGTATACTTGTCTCTTGGGACCATCATTGCATCGAAATGCGCGATTGATGGTCCGAGAACCAAGGAGCACACCCCTTTGAGTCATGAACATGATAAAGAGGTGTGTTGTGCATACATTTGCTTTGAAATATCGTTGCCATGCCATGTTCTGCCCTCTGCTGCTGTCAAACAGGCTCTACAGGAAGATTTGGTCCGGTCGACTACACAGAGTGCCGATCGACCCAAAAGTCTGTGGCCGATAGCTTCATTTTGTGCCGATGACACCAACCCACGGCCGGTGACCATTCCCCTTGGCCGGTGGGGTTTCTACAGTGTTCAAACGTTGTACCTTGGAGTTTGTGCAATTTTCAGAGGTGCCAAACAGCAAGCAGAGGCATCTTGTGCATGGTAGTGGACTTCCGAGCAAACCGAGCATGCATTGCATTGTGCTCTTTTCCCGAGGGCTGTTTATCGCTTTCTTAGATTAGTTGATTTGCTTAACTAATTTAGTTGGTCTGTAATAGTTAATTAGCTAGGATAGTTGGTTTGTTATTCAGACTGTATTATTCATTCGGACCCTCCGAGCGAGGCAATTGTGTAATAAGTGTGGTGCGTATATGCATGTCTTCCACCCCCGCTTCTTTCTCCCTTTTACTTACCTGCTTTTGATGGTTAGTATTAGGACATGTTTACTTTAGCATACCTTTGCTATGCATGCTCGGCATCATTCATTAGTCTGCATGCACCGGGCTCGCGCATTCATGCTAACTGCATAAGTATTTCAAAAATCTAAACTTGAATACATGCTACTTGTGCATTTTCACATGTCATTCATAGACTAGCCGGACCTACTCTAGTGACATTCCGTATGCGTTGCATTAGGCATTTAAACATGGACTTGGATCATGCATTAATTGCTAACAAGTTCTTTGTTTTGGCACGGAGTACGATGTAAGTATTTATGCTTTAGCATCTCGCATGAGTGTGGAATGTTAACATGACAGTATGCTTGCCATGCGCCATATGTTTATATGATATTACTGCTTGAATGCCTGTGGGTGAAGGTTGGATTGTTTTGAGTTGGAACAAGTCATTGAAATCCGTTTTTTTTAGCCTACTTACGAGAAGCAAATTTTCAAACTGTTTTCCAAACAAACGGATATGCAATGTTTTGTTCCAATCTAGCGATTTAGTCTATACTTTGTTACTGTGCGCATAACATAGTAATTTAGGCTAATAAATGGAATAAGAACACATAACGTTTTCAAAAACGGATATCCGTTAGTAGAGGCCGATCTTCGGATCAGGCGAGAGGGATGCCTCATAGCTGACCTTCCCCAATCGTACCCTAGCTCCAGAGCCGAGGCAACTTTGGTTGATGACGGATACGTGGCCTTTGGCACCGAGTCAGGCTTTCCTAAATTCCCCTTAAAAAAACATTTACGTTGCAACTCTGTATCTGGAAAAGTAGTCCATGTTTGGCACTATCTTTTCTAAAAATCTGTTTTCTCAAAACGATATTGCCGGATTTGGACTCTTTGGTTAGATTAAGAACCGTGACACCAATTAAGTCGAACTGTAGCACGAAGGCCTCACGCACGGGCGCGTCTACAGTTTCTGGTGACTCTGCTGGGGATGTTAGAGAGCTTGACTCGAACTCATGATATCCTATTTTGATTTCCTTTATGTGTCTCTTTGCATTGCATGTGCATTGGGCGCCTAGGACACCGTGTTTGCCATCTGCCATTCCTGAACGGTTTCCGGAGGCTTGACTTTGTCAAAGCATGCCATAAGGCCTGACCGGTTGTGGGCTCTAACAGTATGGGAACACAAACCCCGGTTTTACCGGGGCACCTTTTCGGACCATTCGACCTAGTGCATATCGAAATCCATAGTGACTATTCCAAACTAGGCAAGGTTGCTTACCCGATGCTAGGTTTTTTGAAAAACTGCTACGTGCATAGTGAAACCCTAGCTCCTGACAAAAATAGGACCAGGGAAACCCATACCCCAATTAGTGGTGTTTTGGCTCTCTTTTACTTGCTACGTGTTTTTAGAGTGTATCTATGCAGGAACGCGCATAACAGTTTGCAAGTCTAAGTAACAGGCCTGCGGGCATCACTATCAGTATTTGGGAATCAGTTTTACCTTGAGCGGTATCAGTTTACAGGTAGAATTTTGGGCAGAATTTCTGTGGGGCCAGTCATTCAGCTTTG
>NW_021025263.1:2533822-2574891 GCF_004153795.1 Camellia sinensis
ATGTGGTTCCAAACCACTGAAATGAAGCAAGGATGGCATGCTAGAAGGGCCAAGGCTTAAGGCATACAAGAGGGGTTACATGGTAGCTATACAAAGCAAGGCATGGATGACTCAAATGACTTAAAACAGTTCCTTAGCACATCAAAATATGCATATAAGCTTCACAAAGCTTGGTCAAAACCCAAAAGCATGGTAGTCTAAATGCTATGCATGTACTGAGGCAAATCATGGCATTACAAGGTATGGGGTACCAAAACCAACATACAACAATGCTATATTATGACATAATGAGCCTGAAAATCAGCCAAGGCATGGTCAATACATACTCAAACTATATGCTCCCTGAAGAAGCTAAAAATGGCCCTTTTCAAGGACAACAAGGAGAGGGGGTGGCCCTCTCCTTCTTGGGACCTCAAGGCACCATCCTCACCTCTGAAATCCCTCAAGATTTCAGTGGTGAGGAGGCCCAAACACAATGGTCCCGGAGCTCAACCAAAATGGCACAAAATGGAGCCTTTCAAGGCTTAAGAGGGGTCAAACAACCCCAAAGCTTGAAACACCCTTAAGAAACTACTTAGAGCAAGTAAAAACACAACTTTTATATGTTATACACTAAGCTCAAAAACAGATGCAAGATAGGTAAATAAGCTATGCAAAAATGGAAGAAAAGGGACAAGTTTCTTACCCTTATAGACCCTCTTCACAAATGGTGGACCAGCAGTCTCCTTAGGTCCAAACCAGCTTCAAAACTTCAAAAACAACCCTCTAGAACTTCAGTTCCAAGAGAATGGTGTAGTAGTGGGTGTTTGTGTGCAATACTAAGGCCTAAAACACACATAAATACACCAAGAAAGAGAGATATAGAGATAAGATATATACAAACCCTAACCCTAGAACTCAAAGCTCTGAAAAATAATGTCTAACTTGTCTAACCCTTAAACAAGAGAGAAGAGCCTCTCTTTTGTAGACAAAATGGTCTTGTAAAGCTTCCAAAGGCAGCTAACAAGAGGGAAATCCCTCCATACACGTGTATGGAGGCGGTGAAAGTGTATGCTAGCTGCACAAAAATATTTGCAAAAGCAGATGCACAGTAATCGGCCGGCCAAAAATACAATTGACCAAAAAAAGATAGCCGGCCGGCCATCTATAGTGCCGGCCGGCCAAACATTTGGCCGGTGGGAACAAAACACAGCTGGTGGCCTCAAGCCACGGTCGGTGGAGTGTGGGGATGGCTCATAAGCCATTCCCTACCCCTCCAAGGCAAAGCACAAGTGTTTGGTGCGAAACCAGATGCAAAACAGTCGAGTCGAGGGGTCCTGAGGCAAGGCGCGTAGCCGAGACCTCCGGGAACTCAAGACGAACACAAACATGAATGATCACCGAGTGTTCAAGCGGTGACGTCCAAGTCTTGAGGACGGTCAAAAATGGGGTGTCTACACTTGGTCCTTGAGGTAGGGGTTTCTAGTTCTTCCTCAATACTCTCATTTATAGATAGATTTGTGGTATTCTCTTTATATAAACACAAAATTTATATTTTTGAGCATGTTGTGGTAAATTGTAAGATTTGGGAGTTTAGGATTTGAAATATTGGGTTTAAATTGTTGGGTTATGATTATGAGCTTATGAAATTGGGTGTATAATTAATAAAAGAGTTGGAATAAAAAGTGTTTGGGTGAAAAGCTTAATTTCTCTTAAAATTCTAGTTTGGATCATGAAGATAGATATAGGTTTTGCTTAAATTGAAAGTGGTATTATGAAATTGGGGTGTTAAATTGTACATCTACAAGTTTAATTGCATTTTGGAAATGGTTGGAAATTTATGTAAAAGTTGCGATTGAACTCTTATTGTTAATCATTTAATTATGTTATTATATGAAACTAAATTTGGGTAAATGAATTGTTAATGGTAGGGATCTTTTACTACACCTTCAGATGACTTTTAGTTAGTTATTTTGTCATTGCGTAACAATGGTGGGATTTGGGAATAGATTGAACAAACCTAGGGTTTGGGTGTGAAATGAAAAGAGAGGTTTTGGTGAAAATGAAATAAATGGGTATGGGGTTTGAATATGAGGTCATGTTGTGTTATAATGGTTGATTTTGGTACTTGGGTTGATATTTGGAAAAAAAAATGGAGTTTTGCCCTAATTGGATCAAATTGTTATTTTGTATAAATAATTAAAATTGTCACTGTAAATATGAAATCGAAGGATTATTAATGATGATGGTGGAGCTTGATATGTATTATCACTTCCATTTGAGATTTTGGAAAAACGTATCTTTGAAGGAATTTATTTATCAGTTTAGATATATTTGTTTTGGGCTATCGGTGGAGGATAGCTATGATTGTTATAGAAATTGCATGTTGACTAGGCAAACCAGACTATTTATAAATCATGCATATCATGGAGCATGCAATGGGTTTTGAGGATTTAAATTGTATGTTTTGGAAAGAGATTTTGAAAATTCTTGTGTTCTGTTTTAAGTGCACTTGTTTCATTTTGAAAATCATATTTTGGATCACATATATTATGCTATTTGAAAAGAGTAAATAATATGATAAGTCTGAGAAATGGTTGTCATTGAATATGACTCTGTGTTTTAATACATTGTATATGTATAATTGTTTGGGAGGAGAAAGATGATGTACTCCATGTGTGATTATGTGATTAAATACATTGTATATATATGTTTGTTTTGGAGGAGAAATGGGTTGGACTCCATTATTTGGGAGGAGAAAGGGGATGGACTCCATTATAACTAAGTTGGCCGGAGTGTCCTGGGCGAAAGTCCCGAAATTTATACATGGGTGTCAATCCCGCGGACGAAATATCCGTAAAATGGCAGTTTGAAGTGTTTATGTGTGTTTTGTATGATTGGAAAACCACTGAATTGTAGTCTCAGTTTGGTTGTTGAAAGATAATGAAATTGACTCATGAATTGAGAAGAATAAATTAACTGAAAATGAACTGAAGGAAAATGAATTAAGGATTGAAATTGGCATCATGTGGGTAATTGGATTATGGGCTAGTGATGATGAACTCAATGGATTGCTTGTGACAAAAGGGAAGATTATGAGCTTTGTTTTGTAAGTAATTGGGAAATTGAATTAAAAAGGGTTTGTGATTCTTGTGTTATGTTGGAACTCTAATCCATTGGATTTTGAAGTTATGGAGTATGGTAATTGGAAATGGAAATGAAATGTGTAATACTATAATGTAAATGAAATGTGGAATATTAAAATGGAAATGAAATGATGAATAATTTGGAATCGGGTTAATAAATTTAAGATGATATTCTTCCTTAAGTGTACTTGTTTTCAAAGAGAATTTGTGGCTTCCTAATGATGAGAGACTACATTTATGGCAGGGAGTTTTCTTAAAGGTTCAAGTGAAATTTTATGAAAAGATACTTTTCGTATAATATTTTGAACTTACAAAATGTTACCTTATTATATGGTATCATTCTGCATGCATGATCATTTCTATCTATGTGTTAGCTGTTGTTGTAGAACTACGAGATTCCTACTGGGCATTAGTGCTCACCCCTCGTTGTTTCATTCTTTTGCAGGAAGAGAATTTTGCATTCATTAGTTGAAAAGTATGGATTCCATGTACCTTTTATGTATAATTTTATCATAGGTGTTAAAGGAATGAAAAATGTATCTTGTGGTTTGTAATTATTTATTTGTAGCTTCGCAGTAGAAGCTTGGCATGTATTATTACATTGTTGTTTTCAATGAAAGAGAGAACATGTATTATTATGTTTCTATCACCTAAAGGTAATAGATATTTAAAAAAAAAAAAAAAATAGACCTAAATTACAGGCATTGGTAATGTTTCCGATTAATTAAAATGTTGGGGCGTGACATAATTCCTCTTCTTATTTTCCTGTTGTTTATCCTCTTTTGTTTTAGAGTTCAACAGAGAAGCGTTTCTTATATAATATTGTTACAAGTAAGCCACTTATCTTTTTTCACTTCCTTTGGTTTGTATAGCGATCCCGGTTTTCCCTTTCGTGCTTAACTGTAATCCAGATTCGGTTTCGTAAGGGTGTTGTTGTCTTATCCTCTTTCTATCCCTTTGTCTTTGTGTTCGAGCTTTGGGTTGTGTTGGGCAAGTTGGGAATAAGTTGGTTGTGTTTTAAAACGTAAAATCTTTGCCCAGTTTTTGGTCTCTCCGCTCGAGCGGCGTTTTTGACGCTCGAGCGGGACTCTGTTGTTGCTTGTCCGCTCGAGCGGGGGTGTTGGCGCTCGAGCGAGGAAATCACCCATCCAGTATTTCGTCTGCAGCGGTAGATGCTCGAGCGGGGGATTGGACGCTCGAGCGGGGATCTGTGAGTGACGCTCGAGCGGGGATTTTGCTGCTCGAGCGGCGCGACTTTTATATAAAGCCGAGATCCGACCTTTTTGTTCACTTTTCGACATCCTTTCTCTCTCTTACTTTTCCAAAAAGCTATTTTGAGAGTTCCTCTCACTAAAACCCTAACTTCTCTCTTAGGATTGATCTAGTAGGAGTTGTTTACTCACCTTGAGCCTTTACAAAAGTTGTGTTGATCGTCGAGGGCTATCTTTTAATCTGAAAATTTTGGGATTTGGAGCATTTCCGTTTCTTCATCTCCTTCGTTGAGCCCCATCATTCGAGGTAGGGATAACCTACTCCATCTTATGAGCTTTGTCTTTGAATTTTAGCATTTTGATATGTCGGGGGTTGTTGGGTAATTTTGAGAAAGTTTGGGCCTTTGTGTAATTTTACAAAAGTTGGGGTTTTAAATATATAAACCTATATCCATGTTAGGCGTAGAGAAATGAGATTAATGTTGGGACATTGATGGAAATGGAACCTTAGGGTTGTTTTGTGAATTATGGTAATTTGCCCTAATTGGTTTAATTAATTAATGCATATAATTAATTGAAGAAAACGTGGAATTGAATTGAGAATGTTGAAATTGGGAATGCATGGGACTAAAGAGTGTAGTCGAATCCTTTATTGCTCATTTAGTTGAAATGTTGATATATTGTCCATTTGTGCATTTATTTCCTGCTTAGAAATAATTGCTTTAGGCTACCCGTGGAGGGTAGTGTTGATTGTTGTAGACAATGCATGATGATTAGGCAAACTAAAACTAATCAAT
The DNA here is from genome assembly GCF_004153795.1 of Camellia sinensis. NCBI lineage: Eukaryota > Viridiplantae > Streptophyta > Magnoliopsida > Ericales > Theaceae > Camellia > Camellia sinensis. Next base: position 2,538,956 of record NW_021025263.1, read on the forward strand.
TGGATGTGTCATAGAGTATGACGATTGATAGAATACATTAACTTTATGTGTTGGTTGATTGTGCATATGGCCAATGTGTTTATATGCATTATGTATAGGTAGTTGATAGAATATATTAACTTTATGTATTGATTGATTGCGTATGTGATTCTGTGTTTATATGCATTACTTGTGTATGGGAGGAGATGGGGGATGTACTCCACGGTTTAGGGGAAGATGGGGGATGTACCTCTAAACCGGTTAATGGCTAAGGGAAGATGGGGGATGGACCCAGGGATGCAGCTCATATGCTCTCCCATTGTAGTGATGATACAGCTCATATGCTTATCTGTTGAAGTGTTGATAAAGCTCATATGCTTATCTATTGGAATGTTGATACAGCTCATATGCTTATCTGTTGTAGTATTGAATGTAGCTCATATGCTTATCTGTTGAAGTGTTGATATAGCTCATATGCTTATCTGTTGTAGTGTGATATGACTCATATGCTTATCTATTGAAATGTTTGTTTGATTTGATATAGCACTAAAATGTATATCATCATCGTTTGTGAAGTATGGAAGTGGTCTATGTGTTATTGGTACAACACCAAAATGTGTATCCTCCTTGAATTTCGAAGGTGTTCTAGTGATGAACTATAATCTCATCAAATGTTTTGGCCAGAGTACTGAGCCTTGTTTTCAAACTCAAAGTTGAATAAGAAATGGAAAGTGAATTGTAACATAGACTTGACTGTCATGAAATTGTAATAAGATGTAAATGGAAGTGTAAGTATTGACCATCTATCAGTTGCTAATCTTTTAGGCATTGTTCATAATCGGTTTAGTATATTTCTACTAGGCTGTGGCTCACCCTATATGGGAACATCATTTTCAGGTACAGGTAGCATGCCACCTCTGAGGACATAGCTTGGGAGGCTAGAGGCAGACATACTTTTGTTGCCTTATTTTTCCTTGATTGTATTACATATAGATTCAAGCCAAGGACTTAATGTGTAATCAAGTTAGCACTCTCTTTTGTAACCAAGTGTTAACTTGGAAAGCTGTAAGCCCGTAGGGCATTTGCTTTTGTTGTAAACATGTAATACTTTTGTAATGAAATACTCTGACGAATAGATGAATGTGGATCTTTTTTTTGTATCAATGCATATCTCAATATGGATGGGTTTAATGCTATATTTTGAGGGCATTACAGTTTGTGTGTTATTTTGTGTTTATAATTTTTTTTTTTCTTGACTTGCTTAGCAAGGATGTTTTTATTTTTAATTTTTGTGTTGATATGAAGTTTATATTTTAGAGTCATAAAGTTTGTTAATAAAACCAAAATGTTTATGATTGAGTTACTTGTTGTACTTTGAATAGTTGATTAGGAAATGTTTATTTTCAAAATATACAACTGAACAGATTTTCAAATTTAAAAAAAAAAAAAAAAAAAACTTTTCAAAATTAACTTGAACTTGATTCATATTTTGACTTCAAATTTTTAGCAACAAATGGGATAAATTATATTTTAACCTAGCAATTTTATATTCAATTACATTTTGATTTCATCATTATTTGCACCGTGCCTTTAGGCACGGGTATACACTAGTGTTATTATAAGTTGTTACATTACTTTCTTTCTTTTTTTACACATCTTTTCATAAAAATAAAAATAAAAAACCAACATTCCAAACCATTGTAATTTCACTTAAAATGTAAAGAAATTAATTGTCATAATTGATAGTGAAAGGACTATAATGAAATTACAAAAAATTCAAGGGGCCAGAGTGTAATATTAACTCAATTAAAAACCACCCAAAAGTCTGCAATGGAGAACTTTGTTGGAAAGTAAGCTTGGCAGCCACCGTAGACAGCCACCCTAGCCACCAGCTTGACAGCCACCCTAGCAAATCTGTGTTCCAAGATTGCTAAAGCATGAAAGTCAAAATAAGATTGTATTGTTGTGTATGCATTTAATGCCTTCACATTACGAGTTTTATCTATATATATAGCTATTGTATTTTGAGAATTTAGTGTGGAGAGAAGAATAAAAGAGTGTAAGAGTTAGAGAGTCAGAGAGAGTGTTTCTCCTTGTTCAATAATTTTTCCTAGTAAAGTTTGTTTGTTTGTCTCCAAATTTATCTCTTTATATTTTATTTTAAGCTACCATAAGTAGTTTGAACTCCCTTTCCCACCAACAGTGGTATCAGAACACCAGGAGGGTCTATTTCTTCAAAAAACAATAGAACAGAGCATCGTTTCAAATCTTGCCCAGAAATCAAAGTTGTCGAAATAAATTTTTGATCACACCAGTGTGTAGGTCTCATTGAGATGATCACTGCAAAAAACCACATTGAAAATTGAGCCCCACAAAGCCTGCATGCGCCACACGAGCTGTCTAATGCCGTTGCCACGTGCAGAAACATGCACATGCGCCTCCACGCTTCTTCCTCGTCCAGATTGTAGAGTCTGACCCGTCAGCATATGATCCGATCCATTAGCCCGCATTCGGACCCGTACCCAAGAGCTGACGTCATTGACGACGTCATTGCTGACGTCATCTGAGCCGTTAAGCCAAGCCAAGCCGAGTCGAGCCAAGCCGCAGCCGAGCTACGCCGCCAAGCCGTAAACGAGCCGAGGCACTTCATCATGTCGATGACGTCACGTTGATGTCATCTAATCCGAAAAATTATCCGGTGCTTCTCAAAAGTCCCAGATTCCGTCGATCTGAGCCGTTCAATTATTTTACGCCGCCAAGCCGTAAACGAGCCGAGGCACTTCATCATGTCGATGACGTCACGTTGATGTCATCTAATCCGAAAAATTATCCGGTGCTTCTCAAAAGTCCCAGATTCCGTCGATCTGAGCCGTTCAATTATTTTTTGCTAAATCTAAGCCGTTTGAAGTCCTTTTTTGGTGATCCAATAGTGCTTTCCAACTATTTGGAATATTCCAAACACATTTGTACGATCAGAATTTGCAAATTCCTTCCTGAAAATTTACAGATTTCTTAAAGTCAACCAATGGCTAACATAAATAATTTCTTTCAACCCTAGTTTCCAAAACTCAGCAAGGAGAATTATGAAAATTGGAGTATTCAAATGCAAGTCCTACTAGCCTCACAAGATTTGTGGGAGTTAGTGGATCGAGGATATGATGAGCCAGTTACTCTCCAAGATGAAGGAAATTTAAATGAAGCTCAGAGGACGGCGTTAATAGATTCAAGAAAGAGAGATAAAAAAAGGCCTTGTATCTGCTCTATCAAGGCATTGATGAGTCAAGCTTTAAGAAGATTTCAGCAGCAGCAACCTCTAAAGAGGCATAGAGTATTCTTCGCAATTCACACCGTGGAATTGGGAAGACGATCAGAGTTCGACTCCAGGTGTTACGTGGCGAATTCGAGATGCTTCACATGAATAGGAATGAGTTAATTTCTGAGTACTTCAATAGAACATTGACCATTGTTAATCAGATGGGAAGATATGGAGAGAAGATGGAATCTCTTCAAGTGATATAGAAGATTCTACGATCACTCAGTTCCAAGTTCGAGCACGTGGTTGTAGCAATAGAAAAGTCCAAGGATCTCAGTGCCATGACCACCGATGAGCTGATGGGCACACTTGAGATTTATGAACAAAGGATTAACAAGAAGACTTCCTCAAGTTCTCTAGAGTAAGCTCTTTAATCAAAGCTGTCTTTCAGAGATGACAGAAACGAGCAAGGGGGGACATCACAAAGAAACCGAGGAAGAGGCCATGGTTACAATAACTGAAGTTCTGGTTTTCGAGGAAGAAGAGGAAAATGTCCAACCAGAGGAGGAAGAGTAAAAGGAAGAGGAGGTGGTTACAACAATCGACCAGGATTTGACAAAAGCAATGTTCAATGCTACCATTGGCACAAGTTCGGGCATTATAGCAATGAATGCCGAAGTAGAGCAACAACAAAAGCCGGAGAGTAAGTAAATTTTTCCGAGCATGAAACAAACAAAGTTGGACCTACAGTCTTGTTTGTCCACCATGAAGATACAAAAAACCAAGACAATGTTTGGTATCTAGATTCGGGAGCCAGAAATCACATGTGTGGTAAAAGAGAGTTGTTCGTCGAGCTTGATGAGACTATACAAGCACAAGTCTCATTTGGTGATTCTTCAAAACCTCCAGTGAAAGGAAGAGGCAATATTATGATCAAGCTCAAGAATGGAGATCATGATTACATCTCCAATGTTTATTATGTTCCTGCCATGAAGAACAACATTTTGAGTATGGAACAACTCCTAGAGAGAGGATAAGACATCAGCATGAAAGATTGTCATCTTACCAACAAAGACAATCATTGTAATTTCATCGCCCAGGTGAGAATGTCCAAGAATTAAATGTGTGCATTGAACATCCAACATGATGTTGCAAAGTGTTTAAGTGCCATCATCAAAGACAAAGACTGGCTATGGCATTTGAGGTTTGGACATCTCAACTTTGGAAGCTTGAAGCTGTTGTCAAGCAAGAATATGGTGAAAGGGCTCCCTCATATTGCTCATAGTAATGAAGTCTGTGAAAGATGTATTCTTGCAAGTATCACAGAACTAGCTTTGCCAAAGAAGTGAAGCGGTGTAGACACCCCATTTTTGACCGTCCTCAAGACTTGGGCATCATCGTTTGAACACTCGATGATCATCCTTGTTCGTGTTCGTTTTGAGTTCTCGGAGGTCTCGGCTACGCGCCTTGCCTCAAGATCTCTTAACTTATCTGTTTTGTGCTTGGTTGTGGACCAAACACTTGTGTTTTTTGCTTCTAAAGGAAGATGGTGGCTTGTTTGCCATCCCCTCAACCCACCGGCCCGGGCATGATGCCATCGGCTCCTTTTTCTTACCATCGGCCAAGAGTTTTGGCCGCTCGGCACTATATTTGGTCGGCCGGCCATTGTGTTGGTCGATCGGCCATTTTTGCTGGCTGAACCCTGTTCATCTGCTTTATGTAGATATTTTGTGCCAGCTGGCACAGCTGGCATCCACAATTAACCCCCTCCACACACTATGGAGGGATTTGCTCTTTGCTTAGCTTCCCTTAGAAGCTTTAGAATTTGAACTTTTATAAAGAGGGAGCCCCTCCTCCCTCCTGAGGGGTTCAGAAATTTGTCTTAGAAAAGATATATATAGCCTTGTATCTATCTTGCCTTGTTTTCCCATTTTTGTGCTTTAAAAGTGTAGTATTGTCTTACTTTTGTACACAAACACACACTAGAACACCATCCTTGGTTGATAAGGTGCTAGGAGGTTGATTTCAGTGTTCTTGGTTTGGTTTGAACTCAGAAAACCTGCTGGAGCTTTGTTCTTGAAGAGGTTCTACAAGGGTGAGTTCCTTGCTTTAGATACCCCTTTCTTGCTTAAGCTTTTAGCCTACCTTGCTTATTGTTTTAAGCTTAGTTTATAACTGATAAAAGTTCTGATTTTTAGTGCTTAAGACCTTTGTTTAAGGTCATTTTTGTGTTTGGGGTCGTTTCCCCCTCTTAGGCCTTGCTTGGCCTTGTTCTTATGCTTTATTTTTAAGCTTTGAGAGCACCTTGTTTAGGCCTTCTCACCACTGAAATCCCTTAAATCCAAAGGGATTTCAGTGGTGGGGATGGTGTTTTAAGGTCTCAAGTAGGAGAGGGCCATCCCCTCTTCTTGTTGTCTTCAATGCTTGCATAAATGACTTATGTTGGTGGCTTTTATGCCTAATTTAGCTTTATTTCAGTGCGTATTAGGCTTTGTTTTGCCATAATATATCTTTGTTTCAAGTTGGTTTGATGGCCTTTTATATGGTTCATATACTTGCCTTACAATCCTCTTGTTTGCCTCAACATGCATTATGTTGTAACATGCCATTCTAGCATGATTTTGGCTTAACTCCATGAACCTTTTAGCCTTGGTTTACCATGCTAAAGCTCTATTTTTCATTGTTTTGGCCATGCTTGCATTGTTTTGTATAGCTACCATGCAATCTAGCTTTTAGCTTTGGGTACTCAAGTCATTTGCTTGCTCTATTTCGACCATTTCAGTGGTTTGGTACCACTGGTTATGCTATTTCAGTCCATATAGTATGCTCATATGCTTGCACTTGTAACTTCTTTAATGCTTTAAAGAGTCGGTACGTTATGCCTCATGAATGTGTCATCATGTATGCCACCATGCTTAGGCATTTGGGATGCCATTTAAGTGGGGTTTTGGGCTCATTTTGACATTCCATAACTCTATTTTTGGTTGCTTAAGTCATGCCATGTTTGGCTTTGGTAGGTGTAGTGTAACACCTCTTTTGTGGCCTTTGTTTGCTTCATGCTTTTGGTCCTTCGTTCAAGCATGTTTTGGCTTCATTCCTTGCATGTTTTAGGACCATCTTGACATGATTTAGGACTGTTTTGGGTTATGTTTTCCATATGCTCCTTGTTTTGTGTAGCTTTGGTTCAAGTCCCTTTACTAGTCTTAGGCCTTAAGCCTTATGCATTATGATTATATGTGTGATTTGGCATCATTTCTAACATCATTTCAGAGCATGTGGTATTGTTTCACTTGCATGCTTTTCACTCTTTTAAGTGTGCTTAAGAGTTGTGTCACCATGCCTAGGTGATAGGCCAATTAGCATGCATGTTTGCATATGCTTTTGTCCCTCATTTCTTAGCATCTCGGCCACGAATTTGGACCTATTTGAGGGCTGTCCATCTTGGTTTAAGTCCATCCCCGCATGCTGTTGCATGCTTGCCTTGCATATTATCACATGCTTGTTGCAACTTTGATAAATTGCATGTTATAACATGCTAGTTCAATTGTGCCTTGTTGCATACTTAGTCCATAACATGTTGTTACATGTTCAGGTGGTATTGCATTTGGCATGCTTTTGTTAAGTAGCTTTGCATGTTTGCATATCTTGTCCCTTTACATGTTGTCGCATGTTTGCCTTGCATGCTTGAATGTCCATGTTGGATTTTGCATGTTTGTCTAAGTTGCATTGCATTTGGCATGCTTGTCACCATTAGCCTTGTATGGTATTGTCATTAGCATGCTTATGTTGAATTGGGTTCGCATCATGCATGATTTGCTTGTATGCTTGCTTGCATGTTTAGGTTGCATAGCATTGTATGTGCATCCCTTGCCTCTTGATCAACTATGATAGAGGTTGAGGGCCCTTGTATGTTTTTGTGCGTTTCATTTGATATTAATTGCACACTTGGCCTTTTTTGGCCATCATGCATTGAAATGCGTGACTGATGGCCTGAGGGTCGAGAACCGTACTTCCTTGAGTTCATGACATGATAGAAAGGGTGGTTGTGCTAACATTTCCTTGAAAATGCATTGCCATGCTCTGTCTGTCCTCTGTTGCAGCAAAAATAGGATTCTGCAGGAATAGATGGTCGGTCGGCCATCTTCAGTGCCGGCCGGCTATGAATTGTTGGCCGAGAGCTTCATTCATGGTCGATGACAAATTTCCCTTGGCCGATGGCCTCATATCTTGGTCGATGACCTCTCACAGTGATCAGGGAGTGGTTCAGGAGCATCCTTGAGACTTGTGTAGTTTTCAGAGGTGCGGAGCAGTGTAAACAGAGGCAGCATAAGCATGGCAATGGATTTCCAAGCAAAGTCGTCCGAGCATGCATGCATCCCTCTTCTCGAGGCCTCTTTACTGCTTTTGTAGCTTAATTAATTTGGTTAATAGGTTAAGTGTTTTGTAATAATTAATTACTTAATTTGTATTATTCTTTCGGTCCCTCCGTCGAGAGGGCGCAATTATGTAATAAGCGTGCGTGTGTGTGATGCATGTCTTCCAACCCCACTTCTTCCTCTCTTTTATTTAACCGCTTATGATGGTTAGATTTAGGGCATATTTCCATTAGCATAAATTATGCTATGCATGTTTGCATCATTCATCTGTATTGCATGCACCGGACTCGACGCATCATGCTAACTGCATTGTATTTCAATTCTAACTTGAATACGTGTATCGAATTGCCGCATCTCATATGCCATCCTAGAATAGCCGAGCCTATTTCTAGTTGCATTTTGCATGCGATGCATTAGCCATTTTAACAGGAACTAGGATCATGCATGATTTCTAACTAGTTTCTTGTTTTGGCTCGGAGTACACTGTGAGTGTTTATGCTTTAGTATCTTGCATGAGTGTGAGTTTTGCCATGACAGCATGCTTGCCATGAGGCTAATTACTTATGTGATATAACTGTCTGAATCCCTGTGGTGAAGGTTAGATTACTTGAATTAGAACAATTCATCAAAATGTGTGTTTTAAGCCCACTCGAGAGTGGCAAAATCATGTTTTCTTAAGCCCACTTGAGGGTGGCAAATCCATGTCTTAGCCTACTTATGAGTAGCACCATCAAACCACTTTTAAATAAACAAACATGAAATGTTTTGTTCCAACTTAGGCGATCTAGTCTATACTTGTGTGTTGTGCGCATCACATAGTAAATTCTAGCTAACAACCGGAATAAGAACACATGTTTTCAACACAAAATATCATGCTTAGTACAGGCCGATCTTTGATCGGGCGAGTGGGGGTGCTCATAGATGACCTTCCCCAATCGTACCCAAGTTCCCGAGCCGAGGCAACTTTGGTGTTGACAGACACGTGGCCTTAGGCAACGAGTCAGGGTTTCCTAAATTCCCCCAAAATAAAATATTTAGGTGGCGACTCTATATCTGGCAAAGCAGTCCATGTTTGGCACTTCTTTCTTAAAAATCAGTTTTCCCAAACGATTTGCCGGATTTGGACTCTTTGGTGATTTATCAGCCACACATCGCACATTGTGAGATCAAATTAAGAACCATGACAAACGAGTCCGAACTGTGGCATGAGGCCCTCGAGGGTGCGTCTACAGTTTCTGGCGACTCTGCTGGGGATTTAGAGAACTTGACTCGAACTCATGATATCTTGTTTTGATTACACTTATGTGTTTCTTTGCATTGCATTTGCATTGGTGTGCCTAGGACACCGTGTTTGCCATCTGCTATTCCTGAACGGTTTGCTGGAGGCTCGCTTCGAGAAGCATGCCATAAGGCTGACCGTTTACGGGCTCTGCCACGATGGGAGCACAAACCTCGATTTTTATCGAGGCACCCTTTTTGACTATTCGACCTAGTGCATATCGGAATCCATAGTGACTATTCCAAGCTAGGATAGGTTGCCTACCTGATTACAAGTTGTTTGAAACTGTTGCGTGCGTAGTGAAACCCTAGCTCCTGACAAAGTAGGACAGGGAAATTCTATCCCAACATAGGGGTGTTTTGGCTCTCATTTGCTTACTATGTGCTTTTAGAGTGTACCTCTACAGGAATGCACGTATCAGTTTGCGAGTCTGCATATCAGGCCTACGGGCATTAGTATTTTGAGAGTCAGTTATATCGACAGGTATCAGATTCGATTTCGGGACAATAATTTGGAAAACAGTGATCAGTGGTTGAATACAGTTATTCAGCTATACTTATGTCTGTTCTGGTGAAATTGGGCTGAGATGTCGCCTGTTTTCTCTTTCAGGAAGGGGGATTCAGAGATTCGGTTCAGACCAACCAGTGTTCTCCTTTACTAAGGCAAAGCAAAAAAAGGGGCAGTTGAGGCTCACCGGTTCATCAGATCCATCAGCCACCAGTCACGTTCCCTCTGTTCAGTTAAGTAGACCCGCGATGACACAGAATTCGAAAGAAATTGTGGTCATGATAGCGACACTAAACCAAGGAATCACAATACAGGGCGAGACCAACGTTGAAGTGCCGCACCCACCCAGGTCACCTGCCGCGCACCCGATCTGGGAACCCCAGTTGTTTCAAGCTCGTGAGCCAACCACATTTGAGTTAATGGAAATGATTGGCGACCTCCATAGATCTGGGGTTGATCTGGCGACCTCCACCACCAACCATATCATATGTCGGGAATTTCATGCTGCAGGAGCCCCCACTACTGGGGCGAATTGTAATTAAGCTCAGCCAACCTGAAGTTGTCTCAAGCTTCGGCAATGACATGTCAACGACAACGGGGCTTCGCACTGATATAGCAACCCAAACCTTCCACCAAGCTGAGGCGAGTGATAAGGACAAGGCGAAGGTGGACACTGATCCCTATGAACAACTCCAGCAAGCTGTTGAGGTCCTGAAAGCCGGGGGGTTAAATAAGCAACAAGTACTCGCAACTGTGGTTAAGACTGTGGATGACATTTTCCCTGCTAAGACCGAGAGCAGTTCAAGCCAAAGGAAAAATCAGGATAGGGACCGTTGTGCCAGAACAGTTCCTTCCAATCCTAACCCTGCACCTGGAAAAGATCAGAGAGCCAAGGCAGCACCTGCCGATCCTTTTGGTAGTGCGTCCAGCAAAGGTCCACAGACTTCGAAGTATCTGCCCCGAGGTCGCAGGGTCTTTCATGCCCTCTGCATGCCTTTGTCCAAGGCTCTTCGAATCCTCACTGAAAAAGGTCATCTCAAACCTCTTGAGCCTCGGTCTCTCCCGAGTAATCTCCTTTTCTCACATGATGCTACCCAGTACTGTGCGTACCATCAACAGACTAGTCACACCATCGACAACCACTTCCGACTTCGCCATGAAGTACAGGATTTGTTTGACGACGAAGTCATCCTCCCACCGAGCTCAACAAAGTCTGTCATCACTGGGTTGGTGGACTTCGAGGATAATACAAGTATGTGATCAGGGGTTGGTCTACCTGCGGGCGGTGCCCAGTTTACTTCAGATGTGGCGTGTGACATGCACTGCTTTGAGCATTTACGAATGTTGGTTTTTGTAGTTTCTGACTTGGGTGTTGAGTCAGTTCTGTGGTTTTGTTTGAGTCTGTCTCTTTGATTTGAGTCATTCTTTTTGATTAAGGGTCTGTCTTGTTGTATCGAGTTAGTCTTGTTGTACTGGAGTCGAGTGATTTCGGAGGTGTTATCTTAGATATCACTGTTTTGTTTTGTATTTGTCTTTTTGCTTTCTTTTGAGTCTATTTTTGCCTCGGAGCCAGTTGTGCCGACAGATCTGAAGAAACAGTAGGGGTTTTTCATGTTTTGTGCTTATTGCTACTTTGAGTCTGTTGTGCCAACAAGTTTGAATGAAATGGCAATGCTTTTCACCTACTTCTTCTGTGCCTCGAAATCATCGCATTGACCTAAGTTTTTCAAAAACTTTTTTAACGAAAACGAAGAGGGAGGAATTCCTCAGGTTTTGCAAAATTTGATCAAACTGAGAGAAAGAGAGGCATGCTAAGCCCTTAATGAATGAGATCATGTTTGTTAACATGAGTACTGAGAAGGATCCTAGCTTCATCTAGATTGGTTCTACATTGTCTTCAGCGTGGCCGATTAGTCACTTTCTTAAAAGATTTCAAAAAATGTTTTGCGCCGTCCTGTGAAGACCTGTGTGGAATCGCTCTTCAGATTGTGCAGCTTAGGATTGCTCTCAGCCTCGAGATTCGACCCCCTTACTTTCAAACCTTGAACCTGGATTCAGAATGTTCAACGGTTAACCACGATGTGAGGCCAGTGTGGCCAAATTTGAAACGGCCCACTAACTAGGGACGAGAAAAGTCAAATCAAGAAGGTCAGATACAATCAAAAGAAAGCTTGCAAAGCTGGATTAGAAGTACCCCTCGAACTAGGGGCAAAAAAAAAATGTCAGATGTGCTCGAAGAGTAAAAAATTGGGACATTGCTGAAGCTAACGAAGATCAGCAAGAATGCCAAATCCCAGAAGGGAGGAAGGAAAAAAGCTTTGTTGAACGACAACGAAGTTCCTATTCGCAACACTAAGGGCAAATTCAGCCCCCATTGGATGGACTCCTACATCATCAGGGAACAACAACCACTCTCCTGGATTCAGATGGCTTCGAGATCTCAAAACCATTTGACATGGACAAAGCTACACTTTTACCCTTGAGAGGCTCACTGGGCCGAAAACCGGGAAGGGCGACCCAGGCAAAAGTTAGAGCAAGGAAAAAGAAAAAAAAGAAGAAAAAATGCAAAGGTTAAAAAAAAATAAAAGAAGAAAATGAAAAAAGAAAAAAAAATAAAAGAAATGAAAAGAAAAAAAAACGAAGCTCGCAAGGTTGAAAACCCAGAAGGGCGACCTTGGCAAAAGTTAGAGTGTAAAAGGAGAGGTTAATACCTGAGTGTACCTTAACCGGAACTACGTAAGGCTTGATTCCCATGTTTGGGATACATAGGCAACTTCATCTTGAAGTCCAGCCATAAAAGCTTCGGAATCGACCGTGTCCATATGATGGTTTTGATCATCTTTCTCTTCTCTGAATCCGGGAGCTCAGTTGTGACCGTCACTTTGATGACAGATTACGGTGTGCTGCGGTGCTATTCAAATAAGGGGAAACTTTCCGTTGCCGTGCAGTGCCATTTATACAAGGGGCAATTTTCCATTGATATGGATCTGAAATTGTGCATCCCAAGGGTAGGTTCTATGCTCGTTGAGCGGTGGCCGTCTGCAAAAACAGTTTATGAGAATTTTTAATGAAGTTGACTAACTTTCTCAAAAATTTGTTCCATCTTTTCCAAAACTGGAACATTTCTTGGACCCAAAAAAGATAAAAAGAGGAAAATTTTCAGTGCTCATAGCCTGACTTGCATGATTTCAAATCAGAAAATTGAACAAGCATGTTAATCGAACTCTTATATTGATCAAAATTGTTTTAGTAGACAGCCAAAAACAAAAAATGGTCAAAATGATGAATTAAGGGCACAGTTGAGTCATGTGTTCTGTCTTTTCCCCATTATAAACATACTTGCTAAGAAGGGCACTCTACTTGCCAGAAAGGACACCATATTCACCAAGAAAGGCACAATTGAAGCTAACAACAAAATGTCGAAAGTTCTCACATCCTCCAAGCAACGAGGTATCAGGCCAAGTGCGAAGCACGAACTGGAAGGGGGCAAGATATTCCACTCCCTCACCTGGACAGATCTGATCACGTCCAAACTCCCCGGCAGAGCATCGTCAACCGATGTTCGCTGTAGATTTGCTACATACCCAGTTATAGCGCAACCCCTCTGTGGGACGAACTCACTAGCTGTACGCAGAAGAATGAGAATCTAGCAGAATACTAGGGGCACGAGCCCACAACCTCCTAATTATCCATCAACCACCCAGGGGAGGGATAAAAAAGAGAGAGATTGAAGAATAGAGAGATGTGCGCTGAGAGAAAAAGTGAGAAAAAATAGGTGTGTTTAGGTTGTTTACCTTTGTTTTCCTTTGTTGAGTCGTGATGCGATGTGTCTAGTCGTAGACTCAATACCCAGTTGAAAACTTATTCTCACTCTCATTTTCAAAAATAAATCGTTTTGTGCTCAGAGTGCTGTGCCATTCTCCACATTTGTGCAAAACAGGTTTTGTTCTTCCATAAAACTGCAGGGTTCAACCCAGGTCATATGAGAACAGTAAAACTAGGACCTATCTGAATCTATATTGGTTCTAGACTACAAAGCAAAAGAAAATAGGGAAAATCGGAGCATCTGAGTTTGTTTGAGATTCCGGGATTGCATTCTAGGTGCACCTTCTCAGGCCTCACCGTTTCTCTGGAGTATGAGTGTATCTCGACCCCAAGTGTAAGCTTACTTCAAGTCAGAATGGCAGTTTAGGCAGCACTTGAGGGTTTCACGTGCAGATGTTACCTTTTGCCAATATAAATAGGGTGTACCCTTTTGAGCTGAGTGTGTTGCAAAGCCCTCCGAGGGATAAATCGGAGGCACCAAAGTACATGTTTGATGCTTCCCCCTACTACATAGAATATGCACTTTCATCTACACTTCTGTTGCATGCGTGTCGTGCATCGTTATGATTTACGCATAGAATATGCTTTCAATATTGCATATAATATGCTTGTCTATTGCGTAAAATGTGCTTGCTTTCAATTTTGCACAAAATATGCTTTGCTTGTCTTATGCAAGAATATGCGTGTTTGCTTATCGAGTTGTTGCTCATTTATCTATCGAGTTGTTGCTCATTTGTCTATCGAGTTGTTGCTCATTTGCTTATCGAGTTGTTGCTCATTTGTCTATCGAGTTGTTGCTCATTTGCTTATCGAGTTGTTGCTCATTTGTCTATCGAGTTGTTGCTCATTTGCTTATCGAGTTGTTGCTCATTTGTCTATCGAGTTGTTGCTCATTTGCTTATCGAGTTGTTGCTCATTTGTCTATCGAGTTGTTGCTTATTTGTTTATTGAGTTGTTGCTCATTTGTTTATCAGGTTGTCGCGATTTGTTTATCGAGTTGTTGTACATTTGCTTATCGAGTTGTATTTCACATTCTTCAAGCCTTTGCTTTGCTTATCAAGTTGTATTTACACTTGGTTAGCTTATCGAGTTCTTTGTTTTGATTATCGAGTTGTTTTTGTCATTACTCGGTTCACTACCTAATTATTACGATGCAAGTGCTTAATTTTCAAAGGTTGAAATCTCATTTACATTGTTATGTTATGCGATGCGATGCATAAAATGTACAAATGTAACACTTTTTGAACAAAATAGCTGTTTCATTTCATCATGTCTTCTGCAAAAGGTACATAGTTTTTGAGAAAGTAAAACCTGCCTGAGGCAGTACAAGCTGCTCAAACTACCAGTAAAAGGAAAAGTAAAGCAAAAAGGGAAGAGAAAATCAACAAAATGTCTGAACAGAGCAAAGAAAAGAAAAGCAGCAAGTGTCTGGATCAGTATCAATCATCTCGAGCACAGGAATCTGTCCTGGTCCTCTTCCTGGACGAGGGCCCAGGATCACCACTGCCGGCTCCGTAGTCAGAGTCTAAGCTATCTCCGGCCTCACCCTGGGACGACGCCGTCTCCTCATCAGAATCATCGGGGGAGGGCTCTCGTGAACCACTCTCAGCACGGGTGTGCCTGTGCCTACCTCAGCTGTGGATAGTCATTCTCTGCCTGACTTCCCCTCCTCCTCGAGCAAGAACAGATGGTCCAGCTGGAGCACCTCCTGCGGCCGGAATCTGAAATGGGGCTTGAAAAGGACAAAGGGCAAATGCATCAGTTATGCTACGCAAAGTAGGGTATGAATGCCGAATACAGTGTATGAGTGCAGTGTATGAATGTTGTGAGCAGTATATCGATACAGAATGTAGTATATGGGTCCAGTGTATGAATGCCATGAGCAACGCTGTGAGCAGAATGTCAGTTACAGTGTATCAGTGCCATGAGTGCTGTGTATCAAGTGCCGTGTTGATAGTGTGACACATCAGATTCTGTATGAAACAGATCAGGCAAAGTTTGAGACTGCAGCTGAAAGAACTCACCGGGATATCGTAGATGGTCAACAAGTCGATGCGTCGCTGCAGCATCCCTACCGCTGAGGCTGTCAACTCCAGGGACTGGCGAGTGTACTCGACGGAAGCCTGCAAAAGGGTTGAAGTCATTAGTACTCTGCGGAATATCAAATGAATTGAAATGACTGTACAAAATGCAAAGTATGGTAGTACATACCGAGGTCGAGCCATAGACTCCGACAAGCTCATAATCAGCCGGAGGAGGAGTGAAAGGAATCTGATAAGTCTCCCCATCCTGTCCTTGGCATGTGATCGTCGTGCGCAGCTCTGGCCATCCAGCTTCCTGCCCTCTCCGGGACCCACTCCTGCCTCGGGCCGGAGGTGCCCTCGGAGCCCCCGCTCTCGCTGCTGGCGCCGCTGGCCTCTCTCGCTCTGCTCGATGAGCACCAGTCAAAGGTTGCATGATATAAGCCTGGATGTACTCGGCGTAGTCACCCTCGTCTCTAAAGCCCTCAGAGTCCCAGCCGATGGTGTAATCCATCATCTCCTCAAAGGTATACCTCTCAATATGCCTCATATGGGTGGAGGCAACCTTGGGACTACATGCTCTGGTAAGCCGAGGGTCTGCTAAAAGAAGCGCTCACCCAAGTACCAAGCGCGGCAGACTGGGCTCTCTAGCATAACTCTAAAATGGGCAGTCTCTCGAGCACCGGCATATCGCTCCCGAACTGTGTCAGGAAACGGGGCCCAAGGCTGCCAGGTGATCTGTAAACAAAGCATAGTTCGTTATACAAAATAAAGTGAAGCTTAAATAAACTAAAATGTTTGACATACCTCGGCTGCGGTGATGGTGTCAAAGTAGCGGCGGAAGAATATGAAGGACTCCCGTGGCCTCCGCTCGCATCTCACGTCGAAGCGGTGAGAAAATGGAACACTGAGGGACATCTCCTCATCTGGTACTAAAGTAAGCCTAGGAAAGTAGGCATACACCCACAACTACAGAATGCAACGGAGCAGATATGAGTATGCTTATCAGATAAAGCAGTATACAGATAAAGCAGAGTGCGGTACGTGCAGTGTGTGCAATGTACAACCAGTGTAAAGCAGATTACGTGTGCGCAGTGTGTGTGATGTACAGATAATGAAAAATAGAACTAAAAAGACAGAAAAGGGAACATATACCTCCCAGGCTCGCCAGTAGCCTCCAACCAACTGCCCGCTGAGGCGGGAGGATGAGCTCATATATTCGTAAAGAGTGGCCAAGCCCGCGCCACCCAAGTAGTAACGGTGGATCCGTGTCACGTCCACTAATGCGCTCAACAGGTAGAGGGCGACAGTGTTTGCCCGGTCGGCGAAGAGTGTGGTCCCTAGAAGGTACATAATGAAGCCACGGGCATACTGCTCTTGCTTCTCCCGAGTAGTAGACGCTTGGATCCAGAAGTGATCCTTAAACCATGAGTACCTCACAAACCCTACCCGGGCAAGTGGTGGCTGAGTGCTGAGCAAGTATAACTAAGCGGCGTCCCACTCGTCCATATTTGTGTCAAAGGGGATCGGATCCCCCCCTACTCCGATGCCTATAAGTATGGAGAAGTCAAAAGGAGTCATCGTCATCTCCCCGGTGGCAAAAAGGTGGAAGGAGTCGGTGGTGTCCCACCACCTCTCCACTAGAGTAGCAAGAATGGGCCTACTCGCGGTGAGGCGCGAGAGTCCCATGCAGAAGGTCCCAAAGCCGGCCCGGTCGACGATATGACGGACCGCATCGGGTAGCTCCATGTACCAACCTCGGATGGCAGTGTTCCCATACCCCTGGAAGGCATGGGAATCTCCCTGTGTTCAAAACAAGCAGTTACGAAGCAGTGTTAGAAATACAGTGTTGAATGTGCTCAGAATTGATGAAAATGCAGTGTGCGTGCATGCGTCCATGTCTACACAGATATTGGGTGTAGATGTGCTCACAGTGAACTACAGCATATGATGAATCAGTATGTTTGAATTGTTCAGTTGAAAATGCAGTGTGCGTGCATGCGTCCGAGTCTACATAGATACTGGGTGTAGGTGTGCTCACAGTGAACTACAGCATATGATGTATCAGTATGTTTGAATTGTTCAGTTGAGAATGCAGTGTGTGTGCATGTGTTCAGATTTAAACAGCTGTTGGGTGTGGGTGTGCTCACAGTGAACTACAGCATATGATGTATCAGTATGTTTGAATTGTTCAGTTGAGAATGCAGGGTGTGTGCATGAGTTCAGATTTAAACAGATATCGGTTGTGGGTGTGCTCACAGTGAACTACGGCATGTGATGTATCAGTGTGTCTGACTTAAGCAGTTAAAGAACAGAATCCACTATCGCAGTTATGTGTTCTACATTGCAGAAAATGAAACAGAGGAAGAATATACCTCAACGGCGCCGTAGGACAAATGCGACTCAGGCTCGCACAGTAGAAGCTCCAATGGAACACCCAGCGCATAGCTCCTAAAGTGGCAGACGCCATTGGGAGAAAGCACATGAATCGTCGGCCTGTAGGTCGCCGGGTCGAATGGTCGAATGCGAAGAGGTAGAAGCTCGACCTCGGGGTCCATGTCCATCTCTGGGGGAGCCCCACCGCCTGGAACGTCATCTGCCATCTCAAGAAAGGTGCGAAAACGGCCGAAAGTGCGAAAAATAGACGAGAATGCGAAAAGTCAACCCAAAAGTCAACCCCGAGAGGGTAAAAAAAAATAGAAGAAAAGGTCAGGTGTGGAAAAGGCATGAAGATCGAGGTATGACTCAGGGAAAACAAACCCCAAATGGTGGAAACCAAGAAAAGGGCACCGAAACCAAGATTTGTTCGATTCAAAGTGTGCGAAACAGGGAGAGTGTCGCGAATCGAACGATGGAAAAGTGTCGAAAACAAGAGAAAAACACGGATCGAAGGAAGAAAACACCTAGGGAGAGGGAAGAGGGATTTTCGAGCTAGGGTAAAGTGGAAATATAAGGTTTGGAACCTTATATTTAAAGACCCGTGGCCAAAGGACAAAACTGCCCCGAAACTGTCATTTTTGGCCGGTCGGCCAAATTGTAAGCCGATCGGCCAAATATTTGGCCGATGGTCTCATTTTATGGCCGATGGATGGCTGGTGGCCTCCCCTTGTGGCCGGTACACCTCCTACACCCTTATTTGGGTCAGATATGATGTTTGGGACCATCATTCCTCAAGAAAGTGCAAGAAAATACACTATTGAAGCTCAAACCGACCTCTGTGTCAACCTCAAATCATACCTTCGATGTGCGATGCTCGGTACACGTATGGTGTATCCTTTTTTCGTATCCTTTTTTTTGGTATCTTGCGAGATTCAAAAATTTCTTTAAATGCATTACATTACAATGTTTTTGTCTTGCGTTGTAGCACACACCACGTTTGCATTGTTATGCACGTCTCTATAAGCGTTGTAGCGCGCACCCCTTACATTGTTATGCACATTTCTATGAGCACTGTAACGCGCGCCTGTTTACATTGTTATGCACGTACTATATGCGTTGTCACGCACACCATGCTTGCATTGTCGTGTACCTCCCTTAGGTCGCATTGTCTTGCCCCCCCTCTATCCGCGTTTGTTTCACGTGTTTCATTTGCATTATCATGCACCTTATCAAATTATGCTCATTGTCATGCGTTTCATCTCACGCATTGTCATGCATCTTTCATTTGCATCGTCATGCATTTCAATCTTTCACATTGGCATGCATCTTTCATTTGCATTGTCATGCATCTCAATCTTTCGCATTGTCTTGCATCTTTCATTTGCATTGTCATGCATCTTTCATTTGCATTGTCATGCATTTCAACATCACGCATTGTCATGCATCTGTCATTTGCATTGTCATGCATTTCAATCTTTCCCATTGTCATGCTTCTTTCATTTGCATTGTCATGCATTTCAACATCATGCATTGTCATGCATCTTTCATTTGCATTGTCATGCATTTCAATCTTTCGCATTGTCATCCATCTTTCATTTGCATTGTCATACATTTCAATCTCACGTATTGTCATGCATCTTTCATTTGCATTGTCATGCATTTCAATCTTTTGCATTGTCATGCATCTCAATCTTTCGCATTGTCATGCATCTTTCATTTGCATTGTCATGCATGTCAATCTCCCGCATTGTCATGAATCTTTCATTTGCATTGACATGCATTTCAACCTTCTGCATTGCTATGCACCCCTTACTTACGTTGTCACGCACACTTGTTGCATTATCATGCACCTTTTCACTTACGTTGTCGAGCACGTCCTGCTCGCATTGTTATGCGTGCACTTAGGCTGCATTGTTATGCATCCCTTGCTTGCGTTGTTGCGCATGCTCTCTCTTGCATTGTTATGCACCCACATTTAGTTGCGTTGTCACGCACCTTTCACTTGCATTGCTATGCATGTTTCTGTCCACAGCATATGTGCATGTGTTTATCTCCTATTGAAATGATATCTTCATTTAACGTGGAACATGTGTTTCTACTATATTGTACCTGTTGAATTTCTTTCTTTTGCAGGCACGATATTGTATGTATGGTTCATTTGAAGATGATGAAACCAGACGATATTGTATGTATGATTCATTCAAAGGTAGTCCCGGTTCAGTTCAACTGTTAACCTTTTCTCCACTCGCGTGCCGC
Source organism: Camellia sinensis (assembly GCF_004153795.1). Lineage (NCBI taxonomy): Eukaryota > Viridiplantae > Streptophyta > Magnoliopsida > Ericales > Theaceae > Camellia > Camellia sinensis. Next base: position 2,558,831 of record NW_021025263.1, read on the forward strand.
GTTTGGACGTATCCTTTCTCCACTCGCGTGCCGCGTATAGACGTAACCTCTCCCCACTCGCGTGCCGCGTTTGGACGTATCCTTTCTCCACTCGCGTGCCGCGTTTGGACGTAACCTTTCTCCACTCGCGTGCCGCATTTGGACGTATCCGTTCTCTACTCGCGTGCCGCGTTTGGACGTATCCTTTCTCCACTTGGGTGCCGCATTTGGACGTATCCGTTCTCCACTCGCATGCCGCGTTTGGACGTATCCTTTCTCCACTCGCATGTCGCGTTTGGACATGTCCTTTCTTCACTCGCGTGCCGTGTTTGGATGTAACCTTTCTCCACTCGCGTGCCGCGTTTGGACGTATCCCATTCTCCACTTGCGTGCCGCGTATGGACGTACTCGCACTATTATGTGCATCGCACTTTCTTGCGCAACCTTTCTCCACTCGCGTGCCGTGTTTGGACGTACCCGCACTGTTATGTGCATCACGCTTTCTTGTGCAACCTTTCTCCACTCGCGGCCGCATTTGGACGTATTCGCACTATTATGTGCATCGTGCTTTATTGCTCTCTTTCCTCTCATGCGTATGCCACGCTGAGAAATGCTCCTTTGCCTCTCTTGCATATGATACGTTGAGAGATGTTGTGTTTGAGACTCCGGGTGTCCTCGGTAGTCGCCTTTAATCTTTTCTCCGTAAGGCGCAGTGACAATTGCTTAATTCTCTTTCATCCTTTCTGCATGTAATGTAGTTGGATTTGTATTCGCCTGCTTAAAACTGTTGCGTGTTTTGCTTCGTTGCAGCTTTCTTTGCATGATCATAAGTTATGTTCGGCATTGTGCATTGTCACTTGCATCTTGCCCCTGCCTTCGGGCACATATCTTGCTATCTCGTATGCTTGTCTAAGTCTTCGGCCTTGTCAAAAATGGGTCGTCTCTGGGCTTTGACATTCACTCCCGTCATTGTTATGACTTTCGAGTTCTGTCAAAGAGGGGCAACTGTAGACACCCCATTTTTGACCGTCCTCAAGATTTGGGCATCATCGTTTGAACACTCGATGATCATCCTTGTTCATGTTCATTTTGAGTTCTCGGAGGTTTCAGCTACACGCTTTGCCTCAAGATCTCTCAACTTATCTGTTTTGTGCTTGGTTGTGGACCAAACACTTGTGTTTTTTGCTTCTAAGGGAAAAGGGTGGCTTGTTTTCCATCCCCACAACCCACCGGCCCAGGCATGATGCCATCGGCCCCTTTTTCTTGCCATCAGCCAAGAGTTTTGGCCGATTGGCACTATATTTGGTCGGCCGGCCATTATGTTGGTCGATCGGCCATTTTTGCTGGCCGAACCCTGTTCATCTGCTTTATGCAGATATTTTGTGCCAGCTGACACAACTGACATCCACAATTAACCCCCTCCATACACGTGTATGGAGGAATTTGCTCTTTGCTTAGCTTCCCTTAGAAGCTTTAGAATTTGAACTTCTATAAAGAGGGAGCCTCTCCTCTCTCCTGAGGGGTTCAGAAATTTGTCTTAGAAAGATAGATATAGCCTTGTATCTATCTTGCCTTGTTTCTCCATTTTTGTGCTTCAAAAGTGTAGTATTGTCTTACTATTTTACACAAACACAAACTAGAACACCATCCTTGGCTGCTGAGGTGCTAGGAGGTTGATTTCAGTGTTCTTGGGTTGGTTTTAACGCAGAAAACCTGCTGGAGCCTTGTTCTTGAAGAGGTTCTACAAGGGTGAGTTCCTTGCTTTAGATACCCCTTTCTTGCTTAAGCTTTTAGCCGATCTTGCTTATTGTTTTAAGCTTAGTTTATAACGGATAAAAGTTCTAATTTTTAGTGCTTAAGACCTTTGTTTAAGGTCATTTTTGTGTTTGGGGTTGTTTCCCCCTCTTAGGCCTTGCTTGGCCTTGTTCTTGTGCTTTATTTTTAAGCTTTGAGATCACCTTGTTTAGGCCTTCTCACCACTGAAATCCGGTGGGGATGGTGTTTTAAGGTCTAAAATAGGAGAGGGCCATCCCATCTCCTTATTGTCTTGAATGCTTGTATAAATGGCTTATGTTGGTGGCTTGTAAGCCTAGCTTATTTTAGCTTTATTTCAGTGTGTATTAGGCTTTGTTTTTCCATAATATACCTCTATTTCAAGTTGGTTTGATGGCCTTTTATATGCTTCATATACTTGCCTTACAATCCTCTTGTTTGCCTTAACATGCATCATGTTGTAACATGCCATTCTTGCATGATTTTGGCTTAACTCCATGAACCTTTTAGCCTTGGTTTATCATGCTAAAGCTCTGTTTTTCATTGTTTTGGCCATGCTTGCATTGTTTTGTATAGCTACCATGCAATCTAGCTTTTAGCTTTGGGTACTCAAGCCATTAGGTTGCCCTATTTCGACCATTTCAGTGGTTTGGGACCACTTGTTATGCTATTTCAGTCCATATAGTACGCTCATATGCTTGCACTTGTAACTTCTTTAATGCTTTAAAGAGTCGGTACGTTATGCCTCATGAATGTGTCATCATGTATGCCACCATGCTTAGGCAATTGGGATGCCATTTAAGTGGGTTTTTGGGCTCATTTTGACATGCCATAACTCTATTTTTGGTTGCTTAAGTCATGCCATGTTTGGCTTTGGTAGGTGTAATGTAACACCTCTTTTGTGGCCTTTGTTTGCTTCATGCTTTTGGTCCTTCGTTCAAGCATGTTTTGGCTTCATTTCTTGCATGTTTTAGGACCATCTTGACATGATTTAGGACTGTTTTGGGTTATGTTTGCCATATGTTCCTTATTTTGTGTAGCTTTGGTTCAAGTCCCTTTACTAGTCTTAGGCCTTAAGCCTTATGCATGCTATGATTATGATTATATGTGTGCTTTGGTATCATTTCTAACATCATTTCAGAGCATGCAGTATTGTTACACTTGCATGCTTTTCACTCTTTTAAGTGTGCTTAAGAGTTGTGTCTTCATGCTCAGGTGATAGGCCAATTAGCATGCATGTTTGCATATGCTTTTGTCCCTCATTTCTTAGCATCTCGGACACTGATTTGGACCTATTTGAGGGCTGTTCATCTTGGTTTAGGTCCATCCCCGCATGTTGTTGCATGCTTGCCTTGCATATTGTCGCATGCTTGTTGCATCTTTGATAAATTGCATGTTATAACATGCTAGTTCAATTGTGCCTTGTTGCATACTTAGTCCATAACATGTTGTTACATGTTCAGGTGGTATTGCATTTGGCATGCTTTTGTTAAGTAGCTTTGCCTGTTTGCATATCTTGTCCCTTTACATGTTGTCACATGTTTGCCTTGCATGCTTGAATGTCCATGTTGGATTTTGCATGCTTGTCTAAGTTGCATTGCATTTGGCATGCTTGTCACCATTAGCCTTGTATGGCATTGTCATTAGCATGCTTATGTTGAATTGGGTTCGCATCATGCATGATTTGCTTGTATGCTTGCTTACATGTTTAGGTTGCATAGCATTGTATGTGCATCCCTTGCCTCTTGATTAACTATGATAGAGGTTGAGGGCCCTTGTATGTTTTTGTGCGTTTCATTTGATATTAATTGCACACTTGGCCTTTTTTGGCCATCATGCATTGAAATGCGTGACTGATGGCCTGAGGGTCGAGAACCGTACTTCCTTGAGTTCATGACATGATAGAAAGGGTGGTTGTGCTAACATTTCCTTGAAAATGCATTGCCATGCTCTGTCTGTCCTCTGTTGCAGCAAAAATAGGATTCTGCAGGAATAAATGGTCGGTCGGCCATCTTCTGTGCCGGCCGGCTATGAATTGTTGGCCGAGAGCTTCATTCATGGTCGATGACAAATTTCCCTTGGCCGATGGCCTCATATCTTGGTCGATGACCTCCCACAGTGATCAGGGAGTGGTTCAGGAGCATCCTTGAGACTTGTGCAGTTTTCAAAGGTGTGGAGCAGTGTAAACAGAGGTAGCATGAGCATGGCAATGGATTTTCGAGCAAAGTCGTCCGAGCATGCATGCATCCCTCTTCTCGAGGCCTCTTTACTGCTTTTGTAGCTTAATTAATTTGGTTAATTAGTTAAGTGTTTTGTAATAATTAATTAGTTAATTTGTATTATTCTTTCGGTCCCTCCGTCGAGAGGGCGTAATTATGTAATAAGGGTGCGTGTGTATGATGCATGTCTTCCAACTCCACTTCTTCCTCTCTTTTATTTAAGCGTGTACGATGGTTAGATTTAGGGCATATTTCCATTAGCATAAATTATGCTATGCATGTTTGCATCATTCATCTGTATTGCATGCACCGGACTCGGCGCATCATGCTAACTTCATTGTATTTCAATTCCAACTTGAATACGTGTATCGAATTTCCACATCTCATATGCCATCTTAGAATAGCCGAGCCTATTTCTAGTTGCATTTTGCATGCGATGCATTAGCCATTTTAACAGGAACTAGGATCATGCATGATTTCTAACTAGTTTCTTGTTTTAGCTCGGAGTACACTTGAGTGTTTATGCTTTAGCATCTTGCATGAGTGTGAGTTTTGCCATGACAGCATGCTTGTCATGAGGCTAATTGCTTATGTGATATAACTGCCTGAATCCCTGTGGTGAAGGTTAGATTACTTGAATTGGAACAATTCATCAAAATGTGTGTTTTAAGCCCACTCAGGAGTGGCAAAATCATATTTTCTTAAGCCCACTTGAGGGTGGCAAATCCATGTCTTAGCCTACTTACGAGTAGCACCATCAAACCACTTTTAAATAAACAAACATGAAATGTTTTGTTCCAACTTAGGCGATCTAGTCTATACTTGTGTGTTGTGCGCATCACATAGTAAATTCTAGCTAACAACCGGAACAAGAACACATATGTTTTCAAAACAAAATATCATGCTTAGTACAGGCCGATCTTTGATCGGGCGAGCGGGGGTGCTCATAGATGACCTTCCCTAGTCGTACCCAAGTTCTCGAGCCGAGGCAACTTTGGTGATGACGGACACGTGGCCTTAGGCAACGAGTCAGGGTTTCCTAAATTCCCCCAAAATAAAATATTTAGGTGGTGACTCTGTATCTGGCAAAGCAGTTCATGTTTGGCACTTCTTTCTTAAAAATCAGTTTTCCAAAACGATTTGCCAGATTTGGACTCTTTGGTTTATTAGCCTCACATCGCACATTGTGAGATCAGATTAAGAACCATGACAAACGAGTCCGAACTGTGGCATGAGGCCCTCGAGGGCGCGTCTACAAGTGGAGAGCTATAGCGATCCCGGGTTTGTTCCCTTTATGTACAATGTTCTGGACTTAGGTTCCGTGGAGTAGGTAGTTATATATCTTGTTGGCATCCTTTAATTCTCAATGTTTGAATTTTAGGATGTGTTTTGGTCTGTAGTGTTGTTGCCCAGGTTTTTGGTGTTACGCTCGAGCGGAGTTCGTTTCTTTGGTGGTACGCTCGAGCGGGTATTATTGCACTCGAGCGGGGTTTACACACTCCCAGTATTTCATGCCTCTGCAAAACTTCTGCAGGTATGTTTTTCACGCTTGAGCAGTTTTTCTTACGCTCGAGCGGGTATGTTGGAGCTCGAGCGGGTAGTTCATTGTCTATAAAAGAACTGGGAAAGGAGAATCTACGCTCGAGCGGATGTGTTTTATTTCTGTTTCTTGGAGCTCGAGCGGGTATTCTCCGCTCGAGCGGATCGTGCGGGTCCAATTTTTGTGTTTGACGCTCGAGCGTTCTATTCTCCGCTCGAGCGGATCATGCGTATATCAGTTGGCAGCTGGGCATTCTTGAATCACTTTTTAACTTCCACTGTCTCTCTTACTTTTCTGAAAAGTCATTTTTGAGAGCTTCTCTCACTACTTTCTCCCTTCTCTCTTCGGATTGATCTAGTTAGAGTGTTCTCCTACCCTTTGGCCTTTACAAAAGTGTGTTGATCGTCAAGGGCTACGTTTTGATCTGAAAAGTGTGGATTTTGGAGCACTTTGAGTTTGGTGTCCTCCTCCGTTTGAGCTCTAACTTCGAGGTAGGGATATCCTACTCCTCCTTATGAGCTTTGTTTATGAATTTTAGCATTTTGATATGTTGGGGGTTGCTGGGTATTTTTGAGAAAGTTTGGGTATTTTTGTAATTTAACAAAACGTGGGGGTTTGTCATATGTAAACCTATATGCATGTTTGATATAGAGAAATGAGGCTAATGTTGAACTATTGAAGAAAATGGAACCTTAGTGTTATTATATAGATTATGGGTAAAGCCCTAATTACATTGATAAATTAATTTGTATAAGTAATTTAGGGAATTGAGAAATTGAATAGAAAATATTCAAATTAGAAAGATATGGGGTTAAAGGGTGTAGTTGGACTCACTTGTCACTCACCTAGTTAAACTATTGATAATATATCAAATTGGTGCATTTATTTCCTGTTTAGAAATAACTGTATTGGACTATCGTTGGAGGATAATCTTGATTGTTGTAGGCAATGTATGATGATTAGGCAATCTAAAGCTAATCTATTGAGTATGCTAATGAACATGGCAATTGGTTTAATACATCAAAGTTTTGTATTGATAGGTTGAATTTGTATATGATAATTGTTTATATACATTGTATTGTGTGGGAGGAGAACGGGGCTGTACTCCACAGTTTATTGGAAGAACGGGGCTGAACCTCTAAACCGAATCTTGTGACAGCGATACAGCACTACAATGTGTATCAGGCTGCGAATTAGAAGTGTTTTTTTTATGTTTCATTTAATACAGCACTACAATGTGTATTATTTGAGACTTATGGAAGTGTTTGTTTGATTTGATATAGCACTAAAATGTATATCATTATCATTCGTGAAGTATGGAATTGTTTGTTTTGATTTGATATAGCACTAAAATGTATATCATTATCATTCATGAAGTATGGAATTGTTTGTTTGATTTGATGTAGCACTAAAATGTATATCATTTGAGAAATATGGGAATATTTTTGTTTGACTTTGATACAGCATCAAAATGTGTATCCACCATAAATTTCGAAAATGTTTTAGTGATGAACTATAATTTCATCAAATGATTTGGCCAGGGCACTGAGCCTTGTTTTCAAACTCAAAGTTGAATAAGAAATGGGTGAAGTTGTAATATGGACATGATTATCATGGAACAGTAATGTGATATAAGTGGATGTTAAGAGTTGACCATCTAGCAACTGCTAATGTCTTAGTTATTGCTCATACTGTGTTTAGCATATCTCTACTGGGCTGTGGCTCACCCTATATGGGACTTCATTTTCAGGTACCGATGATATGCCACCACCAAGGACATAGCCTGGGAGGCTAGAGGCAGACAGACTATTTTGTTGTTGTGTTTTCTTTGGATGTATTTCATGTAAATTCAAGCTAATGGCTTAATATGTATTCGAGTTAGTGCTCTCTTTTTGTAACCAAGTGTTGACTTGGAAAGTTGTAAGCCTATAGGGCAGTTACTTTTGTTGTCAACGTGTAATACATTTTGTAAGGATACTCTGATGATTGTAATATAATATTTCTTTCCTGCAACTTGACTGTATGATATTATGGGTTTATTTTGAAGGCGTCACAACTTGGTATTTGATAATCATACTCTGTTTCATAACCATACTCTATGACATGTCCAATTGATTAGTTTTAGTTTGCCTAATCATCATGCATTGTCTACAACAATCAAAGCTACCCTCCGCCGGTAGCCCAAGCAATTATTTCTAAACGGATAATAAAAGCTCCAACAGATAAAATATCAATGTTTTCAAAAGTGAGCGATTAATAAATCCAACTCTACCATTCTACTATATAATGAGCCAATTTCATCATTTCCAACTCAATCCCATATAGCCACAGTTTTTCCAAATTAGTTATATCAATTAATTTATACAACCGATTAGGGTTTTCTACCCCATTTCCCAATATTGACCCAATGGTCTATATATCAACAACCAACAACAATTTCGTTATTTTGAAACCCAAAATACACATTTTAGAATCAAAATAGCAAAACCCCCTTTCAACATTTTCAAACCCTAGCTTTCCAAAGTCAACCATTTAACAAAATGCCTAAAAATCTAGGTTAAAACCCATAGTAGTGAGTAGGAATCCCTACCTCAAATAATGACACCCAACGAAGAAGATGAAGAAAACGAAAATGCTCCAAATCCCGAGATTCTTGGATCAAAAGATAGCCCTCGACGATCAACAACTTTTTTGTAAAGGCCAAAGGTGAGGAGACAACTCCTACTAGATCAATACCTAGAGAGAAGGCAAGGTTCTAGAGAGAGAGGCTCTACAATGGAGTTTTTGGAAAAGTAAGAGAGAGAGTGAGGATGTAAGAGTGACTTAAAAATGCCCAACTGCCATCTAATATACGACAGGTCTGCTCGAGCGGAAAGCACAATGCTCGAGCGCCAAGAACAAAATGCTGAATTCGCTCAAGCGCAAGAAGTCCCGCTCGATCTCCAAGACACAAGAATAAAGTACATCCGCTCGAGCGCGAAAACCAGTTCGCTCGAGCGTAGATTTCTCCCTCCCAAAACTTACACCAAATATGTACTACCTGCTCGAGCGCGACCCGCTCGAGCGCAGGAAATCCGCTCGAGCGTAGAAATCACACCTGCAGAAGTTTTGCGGACAACGAAAATACTGGGGGTGTGCAATCTCCGCTCGAGTGCTAGACGACCCGCTTGAGCAGAAAGACCAAAAACCTGGCAACAAGAAATTAGACCAAGGCTCAACCCACCTACTCGAAACATGCCCAACACATCCTAAAACTCAATCAAATGGAATTAAAGGATGACAACAAGGTAGACACAACTACCAACTCCACGGAACCGAGTCCGGAATGCAACAAAACAGTAAAGGGAATACCGAAATCGCTATAACCTTCCCCTCTTAAAGAATTTCGTCCCCGAAATTAAATACAAGTTTTTCAAAAACAAGTTTTCTCCATTCCCAACAATATTACAACATAATGTTAAACAATTCGACCCTTTACCGGTCAATCCCATCTCTTTTCAAGAGGCATATCACATTATACATAACAACCTACATTATCAACATGCATTCTTTTGAAATTTACCAATTTCAACTCATTTTCCACAATTCCATAATACATGCAACATTAACATCATGCTTGCATTTCCACATTATACTTAACATATACAATGTTAACAGAAACTTCATTTTCAAGGCAAGTTCTACAACCTTTCCATAAACCAAAACATTTACAATGTTTTACAACTTAAGACATATATAATATTCTTAAAGTTCAATATTATTACAAAATTTCATTATATGATTACACATCAACAAACATATCCGGATACTTTTCACGGACTTCCAACTCACGTTCCCAAGTGGCTTCCTCCACTCCATGATGCTTTCACAAAACTTTTACCAAAGGAATGGTCTTGCCATGCAGGACTTGATCCCGCCTATCCAAGACCCAAACCGGTCTCTCTTCATACGAGACATCCTCATCTACCTTTAAGTCGGTCCAATCCAACACATGGGACGGATCCGGCTCATACTTCCGAAGCATACTCAAATGAAACACGTCATGCACTCCGGACAACTGCGGTGGCAAAGCTAAACGATAAGCAACCTCCCCAATCCTCTCGAGGATCTCAAAGGGACCGATAAACCGAGGGGATAACTTCTCACTCTTCCCGAACCTCATCAAACCTCGCCAAGGTGATATTTTCAAGAAGACATGATCACCTACTTCAAACGCCAAAGGCCTCCTCCTACGGTCGGCATAACTTTTTTGGCGACTCTAGGCTGTAACAAGCCTCCTACGGATAAGATCAATTTTCTCCGTCGTCTCCCTAACCAACTCCGGACCCAACAATGGTGCATCACCCACCTTGGCCCAACAAACTGGAGACCTACACGGTCGGCCATACAAGGCTTCAAATGGTGCCATACCGATGCTAGACTGAAAACTGTTGTTGTAGGCAAACTCCACCAAGGGCAAGTGCCTCTCCCACGTCCCACTAAAGTTAAGGACACAACCTCGAAGCATATCCTCAAGGATCTGAATAGTACGCTCGGACTGCCCGTCAGCTTGAGGATGATAAGCCGTACTAAAGGTCAACTTAGTGCCCAAGGCACTCTGCAAACTCTGCCACAACCTAGCAGTAAAACGAGGGTCTCTATCTAAGGCGATCGTCACTGGGACCCCGTGCAACCTCACTATGTCCCGAATATACAAGTCGGCAAGATGATCTACCAAATCTCTCACGCGTATAGGAATGAAGTGCGCTGACTTAGTCAACCGGTCTACAACCACCCAAATAGCATCACTACCCCGCTGAGTCCTCGGAAGACCTACAATGAAGTCCATAGTGACATGTTCCCACTTCCACTCGGCAATAGGCAAGGGTTGCAGCAAACCCACTGGCCTCTGATGTTCGGCCTTCACTTGCTAACAGGTAAGGCACTTAGACACGAAAACTGCCACATCTCTCTTCATTCCTCACCACCAGAACTGACTACCCAAATCCCAATACATCTTAGTGCCTCCCGGATGCACCGCAAGATGTGAATGGTGAAACTCTCGGAGTACTTCCTCTCGGCAAGACTCCGGCACAAACAAACGGTCTCGGTATCTCACACTCTGGTCGAGATACACCGTCAAACCCTTTTCAACCTTCCCACTGGAGATCTTCTCTCGGAGGGATTCTACCTCAAGGTCACCTCTCTGTGTCTCTAACACTCGAGTCACAAGTGTAGGCTGCGCAACAACAGAAAACAAGGCCGCAGCCTCAACAGATTCACTCAGAAGCAAATCAAACTCGCCAAGTGCACCCAACATCTCCCATTCCTGGATGGCTATACAAGCTACATTACTAATGGATTTCCTGCTAAGGGCATCGGCCACAACATTAGCCTTTCCCGGGTGATAGTGCAAATCAAAATCATAATCCTCAATGAATTCCATCCACCTTCTCTTCCTCAAATTCAAGTCTCTCTGTGTAAAAAGATACTTCAAACTCTTATGGTCCAAGAACACCTCGAACCTCTCACCATAAAGGTAGTGCCTCCAAATCTTCAAGGCAAAGATCACTGCTGCTAACTCTAGGTCGTGTGTAGGGTAATTCTTCTCGTGAATTTTCAGCTGACGTGAGCCATAAGCAACCACTTTCCCCTCTTGCATCAACACACAACCCAAACCCTCTCGTGAGGCATCACAATAAACCGCATTACCCAACCCTCTCTCCGTAATAATCAAAACCGGAGCAGTGGTCAATCTAACTTTCAACTCCTGGAACGACTTTTCGCAAGTGTCACTCCACACAAACTTGACCCCTTTCCGCGTCAATCTAGTCAACGGCGAAGCTAGCCTGGAGAAATCTTTCACAAACCGATGGTAATACCCAACTAATCCCAGAAAACTGCGGATCTCAAATACACTCTTAGGCTGTGCCCAATCTAGCACTGCCTCTACCTTGGATGTATCAACAGACACCCCTTCCCCGGATACTACATGGCCTAAGAACTTGGCCTCCCCTAGCCAGAACTCACACTTCCCAAACTTGGCATACAGCCTATGGGCTCTAAGCAATTCAAGCACCACTCTCAAGTGTTCCTCGTGCTCCTCCTCAGAAGGTGAATAGATAAGAATGTCATCCACGAAAATGACCACAAATCGATCTAAGAATTCCTGGAAGATTCGGTTCATCAAGTCCATAAAGACTGCTGCTCCATTGGTAAGCCCAAATGGCATCACCAGAAACTCATAATGGCCATACCGCGTACGGAATGCCATCTTAGGAATATCTGCCTCCCTGACCCTCAACTGGTGGTAACCTGATCTCAAATCTATCTTAGAGAAATAATGGGAACCCGTCAACTGGTCAAACAAATCATCTATACGGGGCATAGGGTACTTATTCTTGACCGTAGCCCGATTCAACCTTCGGTAATCGATACACAATCTCAAGGCACCATCTTTCTTTTTAGCAAAGAGGGTCGGTGCTCCCCACGGTGAAACACTAGGACGAACAAAACCCATATCTAACAATTCCCGGAGCTGAATCTTCAACTCACTCAACTCGGCGAGGGCAAAACGATAAGGTGCCATAGAAATCGGCGCCGTGCCGAGCACTAAATCAATAGAGAACTCGATCTCTCGGTGAGGTGGCAAACTAACGCGATCCTTAGGAAAGACATCCGAGTACTCACAGACCACCCTCGGCAACACAATCTGGGTCTCGTCACAGTCACTACTCAAAAGGCTAGCAAGAAGACCACTAAGCTCACTCCGCCCTTGCGGATCATACATCGGTGGCAACACACTACCAACCCGATCCCCCAAGAAATGGAAACACTCCCCGCTCAAGGTACATACTGTGACCCTCTGGCGGTAGCAATCAATAACAGCCCGGTATGACGATAGCCAGTCCATACCCAAAAATAACATCAAAACCCTTCATGGGCATGACAACAAAAGGAAAAGGAAGCCTATGGTCGGCGACCTTTATATCACAACCTCTACATCCATGTTTCAAAATTAATTCACCCCCAACAGGTGATACAACACATATAGGAGATGCTAATAGTGCCAACTCCAACTCTAACACAGACGCGAATGCAGCAGATACAAAAGAATGAGATGCACCCGTATCAATCAACACACTAGCAACCGAGTTGTAAAACAAAAAGGTACCGCTCACTACTGATGGAGCCGGTACTAAGTCCTGCGCGGTAACAGCATACACGCACCCTGTAGGCCCCTGATCCACCTGCTCACCTCTAGGAGCAAAAGGCTGCTGCACTGACTAGGATGACGAAGCTCCCGGATTGGCCCTCAAGGCCTGTACAAACTGAGCTGGCTGATAACTCTGCGTCTGCCTAGAACCAGATGCTCCTGAAGTGGCACTCAACTGTGGGCAATACCTCTTCAGGTGCCCAGGCTCACACTGATAGCAAGACAAAGGCTGGCCCTTGCCCTGACTCTGGCCCTGAGGTCTAGCTGAAGAAGAAGCAGCTCACTGACCCCCTCTCTTCTGTGGGCAAACTGAAGACTTGTGACCCAGCTGGCCACACGCAAAACAAGTCAAGCCTCCCTGACTACCTCTCCAAGAGCCCGCACTCAGCACTGGAAAGGTGGATCTAGCCAAACCACCCTGAGACTGCTGAGGGTTAGAACCCCTCTGTCTCTTGCCGTCACCCTGACCATTTTGGCTCCTCTTGGAGCCTCTCTACCCTTCATTCTCCTCCTGCATCATAATCTCCATATGAGCTACAGCATCAACCAAACATCTGTACTCTCGGATAAAGGACCCTCCAACTCTCAGCTTGAGTCCACGCCTCAACATCTGCTCAAACTCAAAGCAACGACGTTCCTCAGACGCCACAAGTTCAGGTGCAAACCTGGATAGACTAGTAAAAGTAGCCTCAAACTCGGCCACTGGCAAGCCCTGTTGTTTAAGCTGGCAAAACTGCTCCCTCAGCTTCTCCCTGGCAGCTGAAGATAAAAACTTCTCCTAGAAGGTATTCACAAAAGCCTCCCATGCACCCCCAACACTGCCCTTCTCGTACTTCAACCATTAACCCGCATCTCCCTTCAGTTGGAAGGATGCCAAGGTCACCTTCAAAGCCCAGTCCTCGATGCCAAGCATCTCGAACGTCTTCTCCATCTGTTCCAACCACTCGTCAGCCTTAAGTGGCTCCTTCGGATCCCCAACAAACTCATCCGGGTTTGACCAGAAGAATTCTCTCTTCAAGAAGGAAGGCCCTGCCTCCGCTGCATGGGCTTGATCCTGATTTCCAACTCTGAGAATACCCAAAGCTCCTGCTATTTCTCGGGCCAAGGCACTCATAGCCTGCTGACCCGCTGGCTCGGCCACATGGGACTGACCAACTCCCTCTTGCTGTGCCAAAATATCATCCGGTAAAGGCATCTCCTGCCTACCACGCCTGCCACGCCTACCACGCCCTCGTCCTGACATCCTAATAAAGGTAACCAAGACTATTAGCACATTCACAAATGTGCCGAAGCTATAGCACTCACGTCCGAATGCATGGACAACTGTAATTCACTCCACATAAGCACATAATCACATAAGCAATTACGAATTTCATTCCCGGATAATGATAGTCCCGAGGCGTTAATAGAGTTCTGGTTAGAAACAACATTGATCAAGTGCTTTTCCAACAAGACTCCCAGAAACCCAAGGATCCAATCAACATCCTAGAAACTACATTCCATACCCACATAGTCACATAAACATGTTATCATATAAGCATATAACACTACATCTAAGCCTCTATCAAGCGAGACAAACCAATTGTGATCCTAATCACTTCCCACGTACCCAAAGTATTCGAACCCGGTACGCTCTGATACCAAGTTATAACGCCCTCAAAATAATACATAAAACCCATCACTTTAGACATGCATTGATATAAAAAAAACCAACCATTTCTATTCATCATAGTAGTTCTTACAACAGTATTACATGTTAACAACAAAAGCAAGTGCCCTATGGGCTTACAGCTTTCCAAGTCAACACTTGGTTACACAATAGAAGAGTATTAACTCTATACAAATAAGCCCTTGGCTTGATATATATGCAATACAATCAAAATAAACAAAAAGAGTCTTCAACTCTCATCATCACCCAAGCTATGTCCTTGGAGGTGGCATGCTACTTGTACCTAAAAAATAATGTCCCATATAGGGTGAGCCAACGCCCAGTAGAGAAATGCTAAACACAATATGAGCAGTAACTAAGACATTAGCAATTGATAAATGTTTAATTCCCATAAATCAATTCTTAATCCATTACCATTACATGACCACTATGTTCATGTTTCATTTCATTTTCCATTCCTTATCAATTTCACAATTTATATCAACGGCTCAGAACATGGCCAACCATTTACATGAGATAGAGACTCATAATAAACTTCTCCCATTTCACATTAGATAAGCATACCAACTATATCAACATTTCATCCGATAAACATATAAGCTACATCCACATCTCAACAGATAAGCATACAAGTTGTATCAATATTTCAACAGATAAGCATATGAGCTATATCAACACTTCCATAGATAAGCATATGAGCCATATCAACACTTCCATAGGTAAGCATATGAGCTATATCAACACATTAACTGACAAGCATATGAGCTGTATCAGCGGAGTCCATCCCCTATCCCCTCCCAAACAACATCCGATTTAGAGGTCCGTCCCCTATCTTCCCCAAAACCGTGGAGTACATCCCTTATTTCCTCCCACACACACAACGTATATACACTTCGGTCATATACACAATCAATCAATACATAACATTAATGTATTCTATTAACCATCATACTCTATGACATGTCCAATTGATTAGTTTTAGTTTGCCTAATCATCATGCATTGTCTACAACAATCAAAACTACCCTCCACCGGTAGCCCAAGCAATTATTTCTAAACGGATAATAAAAGCTCCAACAGATAAAACATCAATGTTTTCAAAAGTGAGCGATTAATAAATCCAACTCTACCATTCTACTATATAATGAGCCAATTTCATTATTTTCAACTCAATCCCATATAGCCACAGTTTTTCCAAATTAGTTATATCAATTAATTTATACAACCGATTAGGGTTTTTTACCCCATTTCCCAATATTGACCCAATGGTCTATATATCAACAACCAACAACAATTTCGTTATTTTGAAACCCAAAATACACATTTTAGAATCAAAATAGCAAAACCCCCTTTCAACATTTTCAAACCCTAGCTTTCCAAAGTCAACCATTTAACAAAATGCCTAAAAATCTAGGTTAAAACCCATAGTAGTGAGTAGGAATCCCTACCTCAAATGATGACACCCAACGAAGAAGATGAAGAAAACGAAAATGCTCCAAATCCCGAGATTCTCGGATCAAAAGATAGCCCTCGACGATCAACACAACTCTTACAAAGGCCGAAGGGAAGGGAAACACTCTAACTAGATCAAACCCTAGAGAGAAGGGAGTTTCTAGAGAGAGGAACTCTCAAAATGTCTTTTTAGAAAGTAAGAGAGAGAGAGAGAATGTAAAAAGTGATTTTAAAA
>NW_021025263.1:2583714-2750750 GCF_004153795.1 Camellia sinensis
AGTTGTCCATGTATTAGGACGCGAGTGTTTAGCTTCGGCACATTTGTGAATGTGCTAACGTTCTCTGTTACCTTTATTAGGATGTCAGGACGAGGACGAGGTGGTAGGCGAGGTAGGCCTAGGAGGCAGGAGATGCCTTTACCGGATGATATTCCGGCACAGCGGGAGGGGGTTGGCCAGGCCAATGTGGCCAAGCCAGCAGGTCAGGAGGCTATGGGCGCTTTACCCCGAGGGATAGCCGATGCTTTGAGGGAGTCTATGGGTATTCTCAGAGCTGAGAATCCAGTTCAAGCTCCAGTGCAGGCCCAGGTTGCTGAGGCAGGGCCTTCCTTCTTGAAGAGGGAGTTCTTCCGGTCTAACCCGGACGAGTTTATTGGGGATCCGAAGGAGCCACTGAAGGCTGACGAGTGGTTAGAGCAAATGAGTAAGACATTCGAGATGCTTGGCATCGAGGACGAAGCGTTGAAAGTGACGTTGGCATCCTTCCAGCTTAAAGGGGGTGCGGGTCAGTGGTGGAAATACATGAGGGGCCGTATTACTAGCACGTGGGAGGCTTTTGTGGAGGCTTTTCAGGAGAAGTATTTATCTCTGGCAGTCAGGGAGAAGCTGAGTGACCAGTTCTATCAGCTTTTGCAGTTGAGTTCTTCAGTAGCCGAGTATGAGGCTGCTTTCACTAGTTTGTCCAGGTTCACACCTGAACTTGTGGCATCTGAGAAACGCCGCTGTATCGAGTTCGAGAAGAGGTTGAGGCGCGGCCTCAAGATGGGAGTTAGTGGTTCTATGATCCGAGACTATGGGCGCTTGGTTGATACTGCAGCCCATATGGAGATCATGATGCAGGAAGAGGAGGGACAGAGAGGCTCCAAGAGGAGCCAGGATGGTCAGGGTGATGGCAGGAGACAGAGGAGTGCTAACCCTCAACAGTCTCAGGGAGGTGTTGCTAGATCGACCTTTCCGGTGCCGAGTGCAGGCTCATAGAGAGGTAATCAGGGAGATTTCACCTATTACAAGTGTGGTCAGTTGGGCCACAAGGCTTCGGGTTGCCCACAGAGGGGAGGAGGTCAACGAGCTTCTTCATCTTCGGCTCGACCGCAGAGCCAAAGTCAGGGCAGGGGTCAGCCACTGTCTTGTTATCAGTGTGGTCAAGCGGGGCACCTGAAGAGGTTTTGCCCGCAGTTGAGTGGCACATCTGGTGCATCTGGGCAGAGGCAGAGTCTTCAGCCAGCTCAGTCAGTGCAGGCCTCGAGGGCCAATCAAAGAGCTTCATCGTCCCAGTCAGTGCAGCAGTCATTTGCTCCGAGGGGTGAGCAGTTGGATCAGGGGCCTACAGGGCGTGTGTATGCTGTTACCGCGCAGGATCTTGTACCTGCTCCGTCAGTTGTGAGAGGTACCTTCTTCTTTTGCAACTCGGTTGCTAGTCTATTGATTGATACAGGTGCATCTCATTCTTTTGTATCTGCCGCATTTGCATATGTTTTGGAATTGGAGTTGGCACAGTTAGCATCTCCTATATGTGTAGTATCGCCTGTTGGTTGTGAGTTGATCTTGAAACAAGGTGTTAGAGGTTGTGATATAGAGGTCGCCGACCATAGCCTTCCTTTTCCGTTTGTTGTTAAACCCATGAAGGGTTTTGATGTTATTTTGGGTATGGACTGGCTATCATCATACCGGGCTATTATTGATTGCTACCGCCAGAGGGTGACAATATGTACCTTGAGCGCGGAGTGTTTCCACTTCTTGGGGGATCGGGTTGTAGTGTGTTGTCACCGGTGTATGATCCGCGAGGGCGGAGTGAGCTTAGTGGTCTACTTGCTAGCTTTTTGAGTAGTGAGTGCGGTGAGACCCAGACTGTGTTGCCGAGAGTGGTTTGTGAGTACTCGGGCATTTTTCCCGAGGATCTCGTTAGTTTGCCACCTCACTGAGAGATAGAGTTCTCTATTGATTTAAGGCCCGGCACAGCGCCGATTTCTATGGCACCTTACCGTTTTGCCCTAGCTGAGTTGAGTGAGTTGAAGATTTAGCTCCAGGAATTGCTAGATAAGGGCTTTATTCGCCCTAGTGTTTCCCTGTGGGGAGCACCGGCCCTCTTTGCTAAAAAGAAAGATGGTGCCTTGAGACTTTGTATCGACTACCGGAAGTTGAATCGAGCTACGGTCAAGAATAAGTACCCTATGCCCCGTATAGATGATTTGTTTGACCAGTTGAAGGGTTCCCGTTGTTTCTCTAAAATAGACTTGAGATCGGGTTACCACCAGTTGAGGGTCATGGAGGAGGATATTCCTAAGACGGCATTCCGTACGCGGTATGGCCATTATGACTTTCTGGTGATGCCATTCGGGCTTACCAATGCACCGGCAGTCTTTATGGACTTGATGAACCGGATCTTTCGGGAATTCTTAAATCAATTTGTGGTCGTTTTCGTGGATGACATTCTTATCTATTCGCCTTCTGAGGAGGAGCACGAGGAACACTTGAGAGTGGTGCTTGAATTGCTTAGAGCCCATGGGCTGTATGCCAAGTTTGGGAAGTGTGAGTTCTGGCTAGGAGAGGTCAAATTCTCAGGCCATGTGGTATCCGGGGAAGGGGTGTCTGTTGATACATCCAAGGTGGAGGCAGTGCAAGATTGGGCACAGCCTAAGAATGTGTTTGAGGTCCGCAGTTTTTTTGGATTAGCTAGGTATTACCGCCGGTTTGTGAAAATTTCTCCAAGCTAGCTTCACCGTTGACTAGATTGACGTGAAAAGGGGTCAAGTTTGTGTGGAGTGAGACTTGCGAAAAGTCGTTCCAGGAGTTGAAAGTTAGATTGACCACCGCTCCGGTCTTGATTATTCCGGAGAGAGGGTTGGGTTATGCGGTTTATTGTGATGCCTCACGAGAGGGCCTGGGTTGTGTGCTGATGCAAGAGGGGAAAGTGGTAGCCTATGGTTCACGTCAGTTGAAAATTCATGAGAAGAATTACCCCACACACGACGTAGAGTTAGCAGTAGTGATCTTCGCCTTGAAGATTTGGAGGCAGCACCTTTATGGTGAGAGGTTCGAGGTGTTCTCGGACCACAAGAGTTTGAGGTATCTGTTTACACAGAGGGACTTGAATTTGAGGCAGAGGAGATGGATGGAGTTCATTGAGGACTATGATTTTGAGTTGTACTATCACTCAGGAAAGGCCAATGTTGTGGCCGATGCCCTTAGTAGGAAATCCATTAGTGATGTAGCTGGTATAGCCATCCGGGAATGGGAGATGTTGGGTGCACTTGGCGAGTTTGATTTGCTCCTGGGCGAATCTGTTGAGGCTGCGGCCTTGTTTTCTGTTGTTGCGCAGCCTACACTTGTGACCCGAGTATTAGAGACACAGAGAGGTGACCTTGAGGTAGAGTCCTTCTGGGAGAAGATATCCAGTGGAAAGGTTGAGAAGGGTTTGGCGGTGTATCCCGACCAGAGTGTGAGATACCGAGACTGCTTGTTTGTACCGGAGTCTTGCCGAGAGGAAGTACTCTGAGAGTTCCATCATTCACACCTTGCAGTGCATCCAGGAGGCACCAAGATGTATCGAGATTTGGGTCGCCAGTTTTGGTGGCGGGGTATGAAGAGAGATGTGGCTGTTTTCGTATCGAAGTGCCTTACTTGCCAGCAAGTGAAGGCCGAGCATCAGAGGCCAGCGGGTTTGTTGCAACCCTTGCCTATTGCCGAGTGGAAGTGGATGTCACTATGGACTTCGTTGTAGGTCTTCCGAGCACTCAGCGGGGTAGTGATGCCAATTAGGTGGTTGTAGACCGGTTGACTAAGTCGACGCACTTCATTCCTATGCGCGTGAGAGATTCGGTAGATTATCTCACCGACTTGTATATTCGGGACATAGTGAGATTGCACGGGGTCCCAGTGACGATCGTCTCAGATAGAGATCCTCATTTTACTGCTAGGTTGTGGTAGAGTTTGCAGAGTGCCTTAGGCACTAAGTTGACCTTTAGTACGGCTTATCATCCTTAGACTGACGGGCAATTTGAGCGTACTATTCAGATCCTTGAGGATATGCTTCGAGGTTGTGTCCTTGATTTTAGTGGAACGTGGGAGAGGCACTTGCCCTTGGTGGAGTTTGCCTATAACAACAGTTTTCAGTCAAGTATCGGTATGGCACTGTTTGAGGCCTTGCATGGTCGACCGTGTAGGTCTCCAGTTTGTTGGGCCGAGGTGGGTGATGCACCTTTGTTGGGTCTAGAGTTGGTGAGGGAAACGACAGAGAAAGTTGAGCTTATCCGTAGGAGGCTTGTTACAGCCCAGAGTCGTCAGAAATCTTATGTCGACCGTAGGAGCGACCTTTGGTATTTGAGGTTGATGATCATGTGCCTTCCTTGAAATATCACCTAGGCGGGGATTGATGAGGTTTGGGAAGAGCGGGAAGTTATCCCCTCGGTTTATTGGCCCTTTTGAGATCCTTGAGAGGATTGGCGAGGTTGCCTATCGTTTAGCATTACTGCCGCAGTTATTTGGAGTTCATGACGTGTTTCATGTGAGTATGCTTCGGAAGTACGAGCCGGATCCATCCCATGTATTGGATTGGACTGACTTAGAGGTTGATGAGGATGCCTCGTATGAGGAGAGACCGGTTCAGGCCTTGGATAGGAGGGATCAAGTCTTTCGAGGCAAGACCATTCCCTTGGTAAAGGTTTTGTAGAAACATCACGGAGTGGAGGAAGCCACTTGGGAACATGAGGCGGATGTCCGTGAAAATTATCCGGACTTGTTTGTTGATGTATAATTATGTATTGAGGTTTTGTAATATTATTGAGTCTTAAGAGCATTGTATATGTCTTACGTTGTAAAACATAATAATGTTTTGGTTTATGTTTTGATTTAATGGAAGTATTTTGAAACTTGCCTCAAAATGGAAGTTTAATGTAACATTGCATATGTTGGATGTATTGTAGAAATGGAAATATATCATGAATACTGAATATGATATAGAATTGTGGAATGTAGTATTGAAATTTGTGGAATTTCAGAGAATGCATAACTATAATACATGTTGTGGAAAATGTTGTAAATTGCCACTTGAAAAGGGATGAGATGACCGGTAATGGGTCGAGTTGTTAAAATTCGCATTGTAATAATGTTGGGAATTGAAAAAATCTTGTTTTTGAAAAACTTGAATTTAATTTTGGGGACGAAATTCTTTAAGGAGGGGAGGTTATAGCGATCCCGGTTTTCCTTTTTGTATTTGTTGTACTCTGGAACTTTGGTTCCGTGGAGTTGGTAGTTGTGTATCTTGTTGTTGTTCTTTAATTCCCTATGTTTGAACTTTAGGATGTGTTGGGCGTGTTTCGAGCAGGTAGGTTGAGTCTTGGTCTCAAGTGTTGTTGCTGAGAGTTTTGGTGTTACGCTCGAGCGGGCCATTATGCGCTCGAGCGGAGTTTGCCTTGGTTGACCGCTCGAGCGGGTCTTCTTGCGCTCGAGCGGAGTTTACACACTCCCAGTATTTCGTGCCTCTGCAAAACTTCTGCAGGTGTGTTTTTCATGCTCGAGCAGGTTTTCTTACGCGCGAGCGGGTTGCGCTCGAGCGGACCTATTGGCGCTCGAGCGGGTAGTGTCTTGTCTGTGAAAGTTCTGGGAGAGGAAAATCTACGCTCGAGTGGATTGGTTTTCACACTCGAGCGGATGTGCTTTATCTCTGTGTCATGGCGCTCAAGCGGGCCTTCTTGCGCTCGAGCGGACCATGCTTTTTGTTCTTGACGCTCGAGCGTTGTGTTTTCCGCTCGAGCGGACCTGTCGTATATCAGATAGCAGTTGGGCATTTTTGAATCACTTTTCACTTTTCTTCTCTATCTCTAACTTTCCCAAAATCGATTTTGAGAGCTTCTCTCTCTAGAAACTCCCTTCTCTCTAGGGTTTGATCTAGATAGAGTGCTTCCTTTCCCTCCGGCCTTTGTAAAAGTTGTCTTGATCATCAAGGGCGTCGTTTTGATCCGAAGAGTTTGGAGTTTGGAGCACTTTGGTTTTGGTCTCTTCTCCGTTTGAGCTCTAACTTCGAGGTAGGGATATCCTACTCCTTCTCATGAGTTTTGTCTTTGAATTTTAGTATTTTGATGAGTTGGGGGTTGTTGGGTAATTTTGAGAAAGATTGGGCCTTTGTGTAATTTTATAAAAGTTGGGGTTTTGTTTATATGAACTTATATGCATGTTTGGCATGGAGAAATGAGATCAATATTGGATTATTGGTGAAAATGGAACCTTAGGGGTTGTGATGTTAATTATGGAAAATGCTCTAATTACATTGATAAATTAATTGGTAAAATTGATTTGAAGAAAAGGGGAATTAAATTGAGAATGTTGGAATTGGATGTGTATGGGATTAAAGGGTGTAGTTAGATTCGTTCATCGCTCACCTAGTTGAAATGTTGATTATATATCCATTTGGTGCATTTATTTTCAGTATAGAAATAACTGCTTTAGGCTATCGGTAGAGTATAGTCTTGATTGTTGTAGACACTGCATGATGATTAGGCAAACTAAAACTAATCGATTGAGTATGCTATTGAATATAGCAACTGGAATAATACATTAATTTTATGTATTGATTGACTGTATATGATCTATGTTTATATACATGTGTTATGTGGGAGGAGATAGGGGATGTACTCCACGGTTTAGGGGAAGATAGGGGATGGACCTCTAAACCGGACTTTGTGTGACATTGATACAGCGCTACAATGTGTATCAAGTGTTGATTATGGAAGTGTTTGAATTGATTTGATATAGCACTAAAATGTATATCGTTTTCAATTGTGAAGTATAGAAATGATTCTATGTTATGTTGATACAGCACCGAAATGTGTATCTTTCGCAAAGTGTGGGAATGGTTTTTGTTTTATTGATACAAGATTAAAATGTGTATCCCTCATGAATTTCGAAAGTCTTTTAAAGATGAGTCTAAATCTCATTAAGTTATTTGGCTAGGTGTTGAGCCTTGTTTTCGAAATCAAAGTTGGAAAAGACGTGGGAAATGAAATGTAACATGGACTTAATGTCATGAAACCGAAATGTGATATATATGGATGTATCTGTGTTGACCATCTATCAACTGCTAATCTTTTAGTCATTGTTCATGGCTGGTTTAGTGTATTTCTACTGGGCTAAATTGTTCAAAATACATAGCCTCATACTAAATTTTCCCTTGTAACTCTTGCAAAGTAAAAGAAATCCAAAAGCCACAAAAGGAAAGAAATGCAGACCATCATAATGCCTGTCAAACAACTGGCATCTTTACATGCAACAATATCAAAATAATTCCAGAAAGAACGCTACAATGTGTATCAAGTGTTGATTATGGAAGTGTTTGAATTGATTTGATATAGCACTAAAATGTATATCGTTATCAATTGTGAAGTATAGAAATGATTCTATGTTATGTTGATACAGCACCGAAATGTGTATCTTTCGTAAAGTGTGGGAATGGTTTATGTGTTATTGATACAGCATTAAAATGTGTATCCCTCATGAATTTCGAAAGTGTTTTAAAGATGAGTCTAAATCTCATTAAGTTATTTGGCTAGGTGTTGATCCTTGTTTTCAAACTTAAAGTTGAAAAAGATATGGGAAAATGAAATGTAACATGGACTTAATGTCGTGAAACTGAAATGTGATATATGTGGATGTATCTGTGTTGACCATCTATCAACTGCCAATCTTTTAGTCATTGTTCATAGCTGGTTTAGTGTATTTCTACTGGGCTGTGGCTCACCCTTTATGGGATATCATTTTCCGGTACAGGTAGCATTCCACCTCCAAGAACATAGCTTGGGAGGCAAGAGGCAGTTAGGCTTTTGTCGTTTTGTGATCTTTTGGATGTATTACATGTAAATTCAAGCCAAGGGCTTAATGTGTAGTTGAGTTAGAACACTCTTTTTTTTTGTAACCAAGTGTTAACTTGGAAAGCTGTAAGCCCGTAGGGCGTTTGCTTTTGTTGTTAACATGTAGCACTCATTGTAAAGAACCACTCTGATGAATAGAACAATATTTATCTTTTGTACCAATGCATGTCTAAATTGATGGGTTTTAATGTTATTATTTTGAGGGCGTTACAGAACCTACCTTTCACGATAAAAGCCATTGCCTCTTTAAAGCTGTGTAACAATCTCTACATCTCTGTCTTTTTTCCGAAGAATTGCAATGGATCATAAAGTTTTTTTTTCTCAACAACCACCACAATCCAAAAAATCGTCAAAATTTTCTCAGTTTGTTCGATCCATTTTCGGTAGCTAAGGCGGGATTTCGATGACCAGCGCGAATCCTCCCACATATTTGATCATTATTTATGCAGATTTATACTTATCTTTAATAAATATTTAAGATAATTACACTTTGGCCCAGTTTTCTAATATAACTATATAAATAATTTAATCCCTAATTAAATTACACTCTACTGTATACCAAAAGAAAATTAATTATTTATTTTACTACCACACCCATTATTATTATTATTATTATTATTATTATTATTATTATTATTATTATTATTACTATTATTATTATTGTTGTTGTTGTTGTTGTTGTTGTAGTTGTTGTTATCAATATTATTATTTATTTACCCAAACTTTTATATTTATTTATTTACTATCTTTAACTTTAATTTGACCCAACTAATATTATGGTTCCATATTTCTATTAATTTGGCGCCATATAATAATCTCTAATTAATCCTATAGCGATTCCGGGTTTTACCCCTTGTTGTACAGTGATCCAGACTTGATTCCGTGAATGGTAGCAGTTGTTTATATCTTATTTACATCCTTTCGTACTTTGTATTTGAGTTATAGGATGTATTGGGCGTGTTCTGAGCAGGTAGATTGAGTTTTGGTCTCAAGCGTAGTTGCCCAAGTTTTTGGTGTTATGCTCGAGCGGATCATTCTACGCTCGAGCGGAGTTTGGTTTTTGGTTGTCTGCTCGAGCGGGATTTACACACTCCCAGTATCTCGTGTCCCTGTAAAACTTCTGCAGGTGTGTTTTTCGCGCTAGAGCGAGTTTCCTACGCTCGAGCAGGTCGAGCTCAAGCGAGTATGTTGGCGCTCAAGCAGGTAATGCTTTGTCTGTGAAAGTTCTGGGAGGAGGGAATCCACGCTCGAGCGGACTGGTTTTCGCGCTCGAGCGGATGTACTTTATCCTTGTGTCTTGGAGCTCGAGCGGGCCTTCTTGCCCTCGAGCGTGTCCAGATTTTTGTGCTTGTCGCTCGAGCGTTCTATTCTCCGCTTGAGCGGGAGTGTCATATATCAGTGGGCAGCTGGGTAATTTTGAGTCACTTTTTACATTTCCTCTCTCTCTCTCTTACTTTCCCAAAATTGTTTTTGAGAACCTCTCTCTCTAGGATCTTCCTTCTCTCTAGGGTTTGATCTGGTTAAAGTGTCTCCCTATCCTTCGGCCTTTGTAAAAAGTGTGTTGATCGTTGAAGGCTACGTTTTGATCCAAGAATCTTGGTGTTTGGAGCATTTTCGTTTTCTTCATCTTCTCCGATTGAGCTCTAACTTCGAGGTAGGGATATCCTACTCCTCTTTATGAGCTTTGTCTTTAAATTTTAGCATTTTGATATATTGGGGGTTGTTGGGTAATTTTGAGAAAGTTTGGGGCCTTTATGTAATTTTACAAAAGAAGGGGTTTTACTTATATAAACCTATATGCATGTTTAGCATGGAGAAATGAAATAATTGTTGGGTTATTGATAGAAATGGAACCTTAGGGTTGTTTTGTTAATTAAGGGAAATGCCCTAATTACATTGTTGAATTAATTTGTGAAATTTGTTTTGAGAAGTGAGAAGTTGAATTGAGAATGTTGAAATTGGGAACGTATGGGATTAAAGGGTGTAGTTGGATCATTTATCACTCACCTAGTTGAAATGTTGATATCCATTTGGTGCATTTATTTTCTGTTTAGAAAAAACTGCTTTGGGCTATCGGTGGAGGATAGTCTTGATTGTTGTAGACAATGCATGACAATTAGGCAAACTAAAACTAATCGATTGAGTATGCTATCAAGTATAACGGTTAGAATAATACATTAAATTTACGTATTGATTGATTGTGTATATGATCTAGGTTTATATACATTGTGTGTGGGAGGAGATAGGGGATGGACCTCTAAACCGGATTTTGTGTGACATTGATACAGTACTACAATGTGTATCAAGTGTGAATTGTGGAAGTGTTTGAATTGATTTGATATAGCACTAAAATGTATATCGTTATCAATTGTGAAGTATAGAAATGTTTCTATGTGATATTGATACAGCACCAAAATGTGTATCCATCATGAATTTTGAAAGTGTTTTAAAGATGAGTCTTAATCTCATTAAGTTATCTGGCTAGGTTCTAAGCCTTGTTTTCAAACTCGAAGTTGAATATGAAATGGAAACTGAAGTGTGCCATGGGCATGATTGTCGTGAAACTGTAATACGACATATGTTGGAGTACAAGTGTGGACCATCTATTGAATGTTATTATTTTAGTCTTTGTTTATAGTTGGTTTAGTATAATTATACTGGGTTGTGGCTCACCCTATATGGGATATCATTTTCAGGTACAG
Organism: Camellia sinensis; assembly: GCF_004153795.1. Lineage (NCBI taxonomy): Eukaryota > Viridiplantae > Streptophyta > Magnoliopsida > Ericales > Theaceae > Camellia > Camellia sinensis. The sequence continues at coordinate 2,594,279 of NW_021025263.1, forward strand.
GTAGCATGCCACCTCCAAGGACATAGCTTGGAAGGCTTGAGACTGTTGGGCTGTTTTGTGTTTTGATTGTATTACATGCATATCAAGCCAAGGGCTTTCTGTGTATAGAGGTAGTACTCTTTTTTGTAACCAAGTGTTGAGTTGGAAAGTTGTAAGCCCATAGGGCATTTACTTTTGATGTCAACATGTAATACATTTTGTAAAGATTACTCTGATGGAATATATTTATGCCTTATTCACTTATGTTTAAGCATGCTATTGTTGGTTGATTTATGAGTTTATTTTCAAGGGCGTTACAACTTGGTATCAAAGCGTACCGGGTTCGAATACCTTGGGCACGTGGGAAGTGATTAGTATCACAATGGGTTTGTCTCGCTTGTTAGAGACTTGTGTGTGACATTATGTGTTTATTTGATAACATATTTATGTGACTACTTGGGTATGGGATTTAGTTTCTGGGATGTTGATTGGATCCTTGGGTTTCTGTGAGTCTTGTTGGAAAAGCACTTGATCAATGCTGTTTCTAACCGGAATGCTCGTAACGCCTCGGGACTATCATTATCCAGAAATGAAATTCGTAAGTGCTTATATGTTTATGTGCTTACGTGGAGTGAATTACAGTTGTCCATGCTTTAGGACACGAGTGTTTAGTTTTGGCACACTTATGAATGTGCTAATGTTCTTCGTTACCTTTATTAAGATGTCAGGACAAGGAAGAGGTGGTAAACGTGGCAGACGTGGTAGACGTGGTAGGCAGGAGATGCCTTTACCGGATAATATTCCGGCACAGTAGGAGGGGGTTTGCCAGGCCAATGTGGCCAAGCCAGCAGGTCAGGAGGCTATGGGTGCTTTAGCCCGAGGGATAGCCGATGCTTTGAGGGAGTCTATGGGTATTCTCAAAGCTGAGAATCCAGTTCAGGCTCCAGTGCAAGCCCAGGTTGTTGAGGCAGGGCCTTCCTTCTTGAAGAGGGAGTTCTTTCGGTCTAACCCAGACGAGTTTATTAGGGATCTAAAGGAGCCACTTAAGGCTGACAAGTGGTTGGAGCAGATGAGTAAGACGTTCGAGATGCTTGGCATCGAGGACGGGGCGTTGAAAGTGACCTTGGCATCCTTCCAGCTTAATGGGGGTGCGGGTCAGTGGTGGAAATACATGAGGGGCCGTATTGCTGGCACGTGGGAGGCTTTTATGGAGGCTTTTCAGGAGAAGTACCTATCTCCAACAGTCAGGGAGAAGCTGAGAGACCAGTTCTGCCAGCTTTTGCAGTTGAGTTCTTCAGTGGCCAAGTATGAGGCTGTTTTTACTAGCTTGTCCAAGTTCGCACCTGAACTTATGGCGTCCGAGGAACGCCGCTGTATAGAGTTTGAGAAGAGGTTGAGGCGCGGCCTCAAGATAAGAGTTGGGGGTTCTATGATCCGAGACTATGGGCGCTTGGTTGATGCTGCAGCCCATGTAGAGATCATGATGCAAGAGGAGGAGGGACAGAAGGGCTCCAAGAGAAGCCAGGATGGTCATGGTGATGGCAGGAGACAGAGGGGTGCTAACCCTCAGCAATCTCAGGGGGGTGTTGCTAGGCCGACCTTTCCAGTGCCGACTGCAGGCTTGGGGAGAGGCAATCAAGGAGATTTCACCTGTTACAAGTGTGGTCAGCTGGGCCACAAGGCTTCGGTTTGTCCGCAGAGGAGAGGAGGTCAGAGAGCTGCTTCATCTTCAGCTAGACCGCAGAGCCAGAGTCAGAGTCAGGGCAGGGGCTAGCCCTTGTCTTGTTATTAGTGTGGTCAACCTGGGCACCTGAAGAGGTTTTTCCTACAGTTGAGTGCCACTTCGAGTGCATCTGGTTCTAGGCAGACGCAGGGTTTTCAGTCATCTCAGTCTGTACAGGCCTCGAGGGCCAATCCGGGAGCTTCGTCGTCCCAGTCTGTGCAGCAGTCGTATGCTCCGAGGGGTGAGCAGGTGGATCAGGGGCCTACTGGGAGCGTGTATGCTGTTACCGCGCAGGATCTTGTACCTGCTCCATCAGTTGTGAGAGGTACCTTCTTGTTTTGCAACACGGTTGCTAGTCTATTGATTGATACAGGTGCATCTCATTCTTTTGTATCTGTTGCATTTGTATCTGTTTGGGATTGGAGTTGGCACAGTTAGCATCTCCTATTTGTGTAGTGTCACCTATTGGGGGTGAGTTGATTTTGAAATAAAGATGTAGGGGTTGTGATATAGAAGTCGTCGATCACCGAGTTCCGTTTCCTTTTGTAGTTATGCCCATGTCGGGATTTGATGTTATTTTGGGTATGGACTGGCTATCGTCATACCGAGCTGTTATCAATTGCTACCACCAGAGAGTTACGGTATGTACCTTGAGCGGGGAGTGTTTCCATTTCTTGGGGGATCGAGTTGGTAGTGTGTTGCCACCAGTGTATGATCCACGAGGGCGGGGTGAGCTCAGTGGTCTACTTGCTAGCTTTTTGAGTAGTGAGTGCGGTGAGACCCAAACTGTGTTGCCGAGAGTGGTTTGTGAGTACTCGGGCGTCTTTCTCGAGGATCTCGTTAGCTTGCCACCTCATCGAGAGATCGAGTTCTCTATTGATTTAGTGCCCGGCACGGCGCCGATTTCTATGGAACCTTATCGTTTTCCCCAGCCGAGTTGAGTGAGTTGAAGATTCAGCTCCATGAATTGCTAGATAACGGCTTTATTCGCCCAAGTGTTTCTCCATGGGGAGCACCGGCCCTCTTTGCTAAAATGAAAGATGGTGCCTTGAGACTTTGTATAGATTACTGGAAGTTGAATCGGGCTACAGTTAAGAATAAGTACCCCATGCCCCGTATAAATGATCTATTTGGCCAGTTGAAGGGATCCCGTTGTTTCTCTAAGATAGACTTGAGATCGGGTTACCACCAGTTGAGGGTCAGGGAGGAGGATATCCCGAAGACGACATTCCGTACGCCGTATGGCCATTATGAGTTTCTAGTGATGCCATTTGGGCTCACCAATGCACCGGCCGTCTTTATGGATTTGATGAACCGGATATTCCGGGAATTCTTAGATTGCTTTGTGGTCATTTTTGTGGACGACATTCTCATCTATTCACCTTCAGAGGAGAAGCACGAGGAACACTTGAGAGTGGTGCTTGAGTTACTTAGAACCCATAGGCTGTATGCCAAGTTTGGGAAGTGTGAGTTTTGGCTAGGAGAGATCAAGTTCTTAGGCCATGTAGTTTCCGGAGAAGGGGTGTTTGTTGATACATCCAAGATTGAGGCAGTGCAAGATTGGGCACAACCTAAGAGTGTGTTTGAGATCCGCAGTTTTCTGGGATTAGTTGGGTATTACCTCCTGTTTGTGAAGGATTTCTCCAGGTTAGTTTCACCGTTGACTAGACTGACTCGGAAGGGAGTCAAATTTGTATGGAGTGAGACTTGTGAAGAATCGTTCCAAGAGCTGAAAGTTAGATTGACCACCACTCCGGTCTTGATCATTCCGGAGAGAGGGTTGGGTTATGCGGTTTATTGTGATGCCTCACGAGAGGGTTTGGGTTGTGTGTTGATGCACGAGGGGAAAGTGGTTGCCTATGGTTCACGTCAGTTGAAAATACACGAGCGGAGTTACCCTACACATGACCTAGAGTTAGCAGTAGTGATATTTGCCTTGAAGATTTGGAGGCACTACCTTTATGATGAGAGATTCGAGGTGTTCTCGGACCATAAGAGTTTGAAGTACCTGTTTACACAGAGGGACTTGAATTTGAGACAGAGAAGGTGGATGGAGTTCACTAAGGACTACGACTTTGAGTTGCACTATCACCCGGGAAAGGCCAATGTAGTGGCTGATGCCCTTAGCAAAAAATCCATTAGTGATGTAGCTTGTATAGCCATCCGGGAATGGGAGATGTTGGGTGCACTTGGCGAGTTTGATTTGCTTTTGGACGAATTCGTTGAGGCTGCAGCCTTATTTTCTGTTGTTGCGCAGCCTACACTTGTGACTCGAGTGTTAGAGGCACAGGGAGGTCACTTTGAGGTAGAGTCTTTCCGAGATAAGATTTCCAGTGGGAAGGTTGAGAAGGGTTTGACGGTGTATCCTGACCAGAGTGTGAGATATCGAGACCATTTGTTTGTGCCGAAATCGTGCCGAGAGGAAGTACTCTGAGAGTTTCACCATTCACGCCTTGCGGTGCATCCGGGAGGCACTAAGATGTATCGGGATTTAGGTCGTCAGTTTTGGTGGCGGGGTATGAAGAGGGATGTGGGGGCTTTCGTGTCTAAGTGCCTTACTTGTCAGCAAGTGAAGGCCGAACATCAGAGGCCAGCGGGTTTGTTACAACCCTTGCCTATTGTTGAGTGGAAGTGGGAGCATGTCACTATGGACTTCATTGTAGGTCTTCCGAGGACTTAGCGGGGTAGTGATGCAATTTGGGTGGTTGTAGACCGGTTGACTAAGTCGGCGCACTTTATCCCTATGTGCGTGAGAGATTCGGTAGATCATCTTGCCGACTTGTATATTCGGGACATAGTGAGGTTGCACGGGGTCCCAGTGACGATCGTCTTAGATAGAGACCCTCGTTTTACTGCTAGGTTGTGGCAGAGTTTGCAGAGTGCCTTGGGCACTAAGTTGACCTTTAGTACGACTTATCATCCTCAGACTGACGGGCAGTCCGAGCGTACTATTCAGATCCTTGAGGATATGCTTCGAGGTTGTGTCCTTGACTTTGGTAGGACGTGGGAGAGGCACTTTCCCTTGGTGGAGTTTGCCTACCACTACAGCTTTCAATCGAGTATCGGTATGGCACCATTTGAGGCCTTGTATGGCCGACCTTGTTGGTCTCCAGTTTGTTGGGCCGAGGTGGGTGATGCACCTTTGTTGGGCCCGGAGTTGGTTAGAGAGATGACGGAGAAAGTTGAGATTATCCGTAGGAGGCTTGTTACAGCCCAGAGTCGCCAAAAGAGTTATACCGACCGTAGGAGGAGACCTTTGGTATTTGAGGTGGGTGATCATGTCTTTCTGAAGATATCACCTAGGCGAGGATTAATGACGTTTAGGAAGAGTGGCAAGTTGTCCCCTCGGTTTATTGGCCCTTTTGAGGTCCTCGAGAGGATTGGCGAGGTTGCCTATTGTCACGACCCCAAACCGCCCCTAGTAGGATGGTGCCGTGATGGCCAGTAATCCGGGATTACCGAAGGCCAACTTTCAAAATTCACACACAATCAGAGTATTACATATGGGGCTAACAAGTGCGGAAGCAATAATTTACAATACAAGTGGTCCATAAGAGCAGTGCATAGATCAAATGAAATGACATACATCTTTAACATGGTTTTACATCTTGAATATATCATAAGCAAGATACATATTACAACTTGATCAAAGGCCTCTCAAGCCGAATGTACAAAACACATGAACTACAAGGCAAGAAACATAATCTTCCAGATTGCCGACATCCTCACTACCGACGTAACATACATACAAAACACACATCTCGGTGTAGCTGACTTGTTGCTTGCTACCTACATATGTATAGGGAGGGTGAGCTTGGATACTCAGTGAATAGTACAAGTAATAAAGGTTTTAAATGAATGACAACCGAGATCTTTGAAAAACTTACATATCATAGCTTGTACAAAACATGAGATGAATCTAGTTCATCAACCTTGATCTTACAATACTTACTTACTTACTTTGGATGTTAATAACATCTTCATAATACAAGGGATGACATTCCGGACTTACAAAACCCACGCGATAAATCGTTAGTGGCAAAACAAGGGAATAATCGACCCGGAATCGATTAGACAAACCACCCGCACAAGGCCGTCGGTGGGGCCATCCGTTCACAGACCATCGATGGCAGAGGTCTCTCATACTTAGTATTACGAAAGTTTAGAGTCCTCCAGCACAAGGGACTTTCCAGGAATGTCATCAAAACAAAACTTACTTGATACATAAAAATAGGGGTAATCATTCATGCTTGATCAAATGCTTTTAACAAAACGAAACAAGGCTTCATCAAATCTTTATAACATAACTTTATTAAAAATACCACTCACATAGCTCTTCGGACGTCGGGATCAAGGCAAAGGCCCAAGTCCTACAAACACATGGCAAAGTCTACTGAACGTACTACTCAAAACAAGTCTTACATGCATGCAAATGATCTCGGAAAAACATGCTAGAAGTCAAAACACTATTTTACATGTCAGGAAGACATGCTGGGTACCAACCAGGTCTTTGCCGAGGTCCCACAGCCCTTGGCCGAGGTGTGGTTACCTAGGCTTCGGCGTACGGCTGCATGCCGAGGTGCACACAAGACAAACTAAAGGCGTAAGTGGTCATGCAAGGTAGGCCAAGGTGAGATATGATGCTTGGCCTAAGTGTGAGGTCTAGGTAAGAGTGATCTCGACGACTACACTTAGGGAAGTGAGGTCTGGAGATCTGGGTTTCCACCCGTTAAGAACATGAAGAACATGAATGCTAAAATCATAACTTCTTTATTACAAAATCTGGTATTTCATGCTAAGAGTTCGAAAACATGGACCTGGGTACCCATACTTGAAGATCATATGGAAACAAACACAAAAACATGGATCTTGGCATGAGCTTTCGGATCAAAACATGACTTTTCTTGAAGGACACATGAATACTATTTTCTCTTTCTAAAATCGAATTTCAAAGGAATGTATGGCTTACAAATCATATTCAATCATGCAATGCAATAACATGAACATAAAGAATAATATGAGCAAATCAAGAATCTAACCTTAGAACACGAATCTAACGGTTCAATCTCTAGGGATCAAGCTTGGAAATCCACTCTCCCTTAAGAACTCCTCTTCCTCTCCTAGAGCTTCTCTCTCCTCTTCAAAAACAAGTATATAACAAATGATAGGTTTCTCTCTCTGCCGGCTGATTTAACACTCAGCTCGGACACGTGGCAACGGCTGGTTGGTTCTCCTAAAAAAGGTGATAGATTGACAAGACATGTGTAAGACAAAGCGTATCTAACAAGCTACCCAGCAAGACACTCCGGCAAGTGATGACATCGACTAAGGACAAAGCTTCGGCAACTAAGGTGTCAATGACCTCGGCTAGGAAGGACAACACTTGACTAAGCTGTGCCACACCTTGGCCTAGATGTGCCACACCTCGGTCTAGGTCATACCACTCCAGGACAAGATCACTTAGGTGCAAAGGTAACATCTCGGCCTAGATAATACACATCTCGGCCTTGGTGATGAACACCTCGGCCTAGATAATGTCGTCTCGGCCAATATGTCGGGGCGAAAGTGAAGGTCAAAGTGGTTCCAAGATAATTCTAGACTGAAGATGACCTCGGGTTGGAATGATCTAGGCTTAACATAACTCAGGCTTGAGACACCAAGGAAGGAATAAAGCATGCATACAACACTTAGGCAAATCACATAAGCACAAAACAAGGCAAGATTCATGAATACAAACTTAACAAGACCACATGATGTGAATGCACATGAACATGACTAAGCCATAAATGTGGGTTGTTACATCCTTCCCCTCTTAAAGAAGTTTGGTCCCCGAACTTCGCTTACCTTGTTCCCAAAACGACTCCGAATGTCGAGTTCTCATCTCTTCTTATCATCTCTAGCTTTTACCTTGGGGCAATCCTTAATACGATGACCTCTCTCACCGCATCCGAAACATGCTCCAGTTGCCCGAAGACAAACTCCAAAATGTAGCTTCCCGCAACTTGCACATGTCGGCCAAGTGCCACCTTCCGGATTCGCGTTGTTGGGACTGTCCCCCTTTGTCTTCTCCTCGGCGTCATTCGGGTCTGCCTCTTCTTCGCGATTGTCATAGGTCTGCCTCTTCTTCTGATTCTTCCCTGAACTTTGACTTCTATTCAGGTTGGCTTCTGCAAGGATGGCTTTTTCTAACACTCCAGCATACGTCGGCATGTTGAGCAAATTAACTTGATCTTGTATTGGCCCTCGAAGCCCACTCTCAAACTTCTTAGCTTTCCTGTATTCGTTGTCGACCATGCGAGGTGCATACCTGGCCAACTCGGTGAAAGCACGATCATACTCTGCCACTATTTTGCTACCCTGTGTCAACATCTGAAATTCTGTGGTCTTGCGATCTCGAACACTGAGTGGGAAATGCTTATCAGAGAACAGCTCCAAAAATCTGGCCCAAGTCAAGTCTGGATTACCTTCTCGGATCATCATCCACCATCTACGAGCGTCGTCTTCCAATGTAAATGCTGCCAGTGACACCTTCTGGGCGTCGGTCCTAGGAAAAACCTCGAACAACTTCTCCATTTCAAGAACCCATGCTTCTGCTTTCATCGGCTCTATACCTCCATGGAACTTCGGCAGCTTTATCTTTTTGAATTCTTTGATCTAACAAGAGTGTTAAGTCCCGGAATCAAAAAAGAGGGGGATATGGTGCTGAAAGACAATTGAGCTCCCATCCACGACCCTAGGGGCAAATTTAGACCCAATTGGACTAGTCCTTATATCATCAAAACTATCTGGTCGGGTGCAATTGTTATTCTCATGGACTTAGATGGCCTAGAATCTTTCGAACCAATCAACATGGACAAGTTGAAGAAATACTATCCCTGAGAGGGTCACTAGGCTGAAAACCCGGAAGGGTGACCTAGGCAAAAGTTAGAGCATGAAAAATTAGAAATAAAGAAAACTGAGCTCGTAAGGTTGAAAACCCTAAAGGGCGGCCATGGCAAAAGTTAGAGCGCAAAAGAAGAGAGTTAATACTCGAGTGAACCTGAACCGAACTACATAAGGCCTGATTCCCAATTTTCAGGATATGTAGGCAACTTCATCTTGAAGTTTGGCCGTAAACACCCCCAACTCAACTGTCTTGTCCATGTGTCTGATCAGGTCATCTTTGTTTGTCCTTTACCTAAGAGTTCGATTGTGATCTTCACTCTGAAAGAAGAGCTGGTTACAATGCTGAACAGTGGTGTTCAATCAAGGGGCAATTTTGATTTGTTGATTCGGGGTTGTACTTCTCGACGATTGATTCCGTGCATGTCAAGTGGTGATCCTTTTCAAAAATGGTTTTGGAAAGTTTTAATAAAAGTTGATTTTTGTTTAAATCTTACCGTTTACAAATTAGACCATTTTTGGACCAAAAGGAAAATTTTCAATGCGTACAATTTTAATTTCATTGATTTCAATACAAAGTTCTCAAACTCTTCGATACAAATCAAATTTGCTTTTATTACATTAAAAAACTTGAAAAGAAAGGTCAAAGCAATAAACTAGGGGTATAGATGAGTCAGGTGCTCCTGCGTCCCCCGTTTGTGTTTGTGAAAGCTTTTGAAGCCAAAATAGGCCCGGTTTGTGCCTCATCCTCGAGCCAAGCCAAGCACTCGCCAGAAAGAGCGTAACTGAAACTAGGGGTAGGGACCAAAAGCTCTCTCATCCTCCAAGCAGTGAGGTACCTAGCCAAATGTGAACCGTGGATGGGGAATGAAACCGGGTACTGTACCTCCTCCTCTGGGCGGGTCTTATCATGCCCAAACTGACGTTTAAACCGGAACGGGAAGTAGAACACATAGTGAGTGAGGCCAATCAACTGTATGCCAGGTTGTCGAGCCATGTTATAACTCATCTTGGTCAAATTAAGCTAGGGGCAACGCCAAGCTATGCCAGTAGCAGACCTGTTGCACATCCAGTTGCACCACTATCTCGCATTCGAGAAATCCACTAGTCAGTGGTGAAAAAAATAACCTCGAGCTGAGTATTCAAGGTAAGAGTCCACTACCTTCAGCTTATCCATAAGCCACACCTGGGAAGGGATGAAAGAAAAGAGAGATTAAAGAATAGAGAGATGTATGTTGAGAGAAAAGTGAGAAAAGGGTTTTGAGAGAAAGATAGAGTATGAGTGCCGAGCAATGTGAGAAACACATAAGAGAAAGGGTGGGAAACATTACCTAAAGAAATAGTGGATTCCCTGCGAATCTGGTAGTCTCCCATCGATGAAAGGTGTCTAAGCCCATCAAGGTCTCGACTAATGCCAAGCCAATACAACTCTTGCCTTTTTTCAAACCTTGGGCCACTTCGATCAAACGAATGCTAGACCTGGCAAAAGTAGGGACAAGAAGGAAATGAGCCAGTATACATAAGCAGAGGGCATGTTGCCAAAAACCCCGCCAGTGAAGGTTGCCTCAGTCACCGATGTCAGAAAATTGATGAATCAAGCTGGGTATGTCCAGCTCTCTGTTGTGGGTTGTGGGCCAGAGATCGAGCTTCGTGTAAAGTGAGCCAACACATCCGCCCCAAAGCTTAGGCTTGGCCAAAACGGGGCTGAGGTATGATTTCCCCATCGCGCCGGGATTCCATCAGTGCTTGAAATTCATCAATTGTCGGGCATATTTCTTGTCCCATGAAGTTAAAGACATATGTAATTGAGTCCCAGCATCGAGCTGCGACATGGAGGAACGGAAAACAAAGTGGAGTTTGGCTTAACGAAAAAAGTGCATTTATGCCGAAACCCCATAAATTTATCTTTTTCGAGCTGTCTAAAGTTGCAATCCAATCCGAGAGCTTTTTGTTGAAAAATGGCTCCATTGGTGAAGAAATTGCAGCTAAAATGAAGTTCTGGACAAGAATTCACGAAGCTCAACCTTTTGTACAAGATAAGGTAATGAGTGGAAACCAGCTGTCAGCAATCTAGTGACTCTCACATTTTGTGGCCGACAGGTGGTCGGGAAGCCACCTCTTGTGGTCGGCATATGGCCGACAGGCTTTATCTTTTGCCGACAGCCTTCCTTTTAGGCCTGTCCAGCTTTGCGCTAAGCTGTGCTAGAAGCATGTGCTTTGTATTTAATCTTCGAGTATTTTGAGGTCTTGTTTTGAGTCTTTTTGGTATTAGTACTTGTATTTGAGGTATTTTATTTTTGTTTATCGAGTCGTATGTTGAATTTTGTATTTTGGTTATTAGTCGGCTCATTACCCGATTAAGAACATTGTTTCAATCAAGTGCTCTATTGGCCAATTCAATTCCATGTCCATTTCATGTGAATATGGTGCTCATGATGCAAAAATAACAACACTTTTTATAAAAATTGCGAGGTTTTATTCTGATCATGGTTTTTTACAAAAGAGGAGTGCAAGTTTTAAAGCAAATAAAACCTATCTGATGCTATACATCTACTAATGCTACCAAACAAAAACAAACTAAGCAAAAGTACAAAAAAATCAGCGCCAGTCGCCTCAGGCCCGAGAGGCCCTTTTCGTCCTCTTCCTCGAAAGAGTGGACTCTGGGCACTATCTCCATCAGCGCCACTATCTGAATCAGTCTTTGAGCCAGAACTAGAGTCAGCATCGTCTTTGCTCTCTGTCTCATAATCCTCCTCGGCATCATCGCCTTCACTCTCGGAACTCGAGCCGACATCATCATCTCTTCTCTTGGACAACTCAGAATGCTGACTCGCTGCCTCCTCGGAGTCACTGGTCTCAGCATCATCATCGCACAAGATGGGCTTTGAGGACTACTCGGGCCTCGAGTGCCCCTATCTATGCCTCTCCTCCTTGCTACTGGAGGAGGTATTACCTTTACTGGTGTTGGTGTTGGTGCTAGTGCTGGTGCTGCCGTCGGTGCCATTGGTATAAGTGGAATTTGAAACAGACAGTTGTCAACATATCTGCTATAGTATGCAGAATGAGTGTGGTTCATGCTTGACTCGGGCCTCGAACCCCGACAAGCTCATGATCAGCCGTTGTAGGCTCAATCGAGACCTGGTAAGCAGCCCCCATGTGTCGCCAGCATGTGAGCGTGGTAGGAAGCTCTGACCAACGGGGCTCTGCTCCACACGGAGAACTCCTCTAGCATGGGCCCTAGTTACCTTGGTCGCCCTAGTTTCCTTAGCCGCCTTTCTCACCGTAGGAGCCCTCACCCCCTTGCTTCCACGAGCACCTATCAGAGGTGGCATGAGGTGTGTCTAAATGAAGGTCGCGTAGTCGCCTTCTGCTCTGAAGTAATCAGCATCCAAGCCCACCATAAACTGAGTGACTGCATCTACAGATAGGCTATCTGTTGATCTCATAGACTCTGACGGTGCCATCGGAATGATCGGGTCAGGCAGACCCATAGTTTGGCACACAAACTGCTCACTCAGGAACCAAGCCCGGCAGACTGGGCCCTCAAGTAGAATGTGGAAATGAGAAGAGGCCTAGGCCTCGGCATACTGGTCCTGCATTGCATCCGGCATCATAGCCCAAGGTTGCCACATGATCTGGAAATAGAAAGTGTACAGATTGTTAGTTGTTGTCAGTTGCTAAAATGTGAATCAAAATAGTTGTAAAGCGAAAATGACTATGTTTGAGGTTACCTTATGGGCAACCATTGTGTCGAAGTAGTGTCGAAAGAATGCGAAGGTCTCTCAAGTCCTACGCTGATATCAGCCATCATATCGCCTTGAGTAAGGGAGCGCAAGAGGAAGCTTATCTATGGGCTCTAGGGCAAGAGTTGGGGAATGAGCATAAACCCACATCTGCAAGGAAAATACAGTGATATATGATCAACAATGTATGAACAGATGCAGAAAGTATGACGCAAAAAGCACATCGTTGAACAAATATAAAACATAAAATGTAAAGTAGAAAGTGTAAAGTGCAAAGAGAAAACTGAAATGTATACCTCCCAGGCTCGCCAGTAGCCTCCGATCAACTCTTCCCTCAAGTGGGAGGTAGAGCTCAAGTAGCCATACAGGGTGGCGAGGCCAGCTCTGCCCCAGTCATAGAAGCACCGAGGAAGGGTCACCAGGGCGCTCAACAGATATAGGCCCACGGTGTTCCACCTGTTCGAAAACAAGGTTGTACCGAAGACGAACATCAGGAAGCCTCTGGCGTACTGCTCCATCTCTTATAATGTTTCGGGCTCACTCCCTTTGAACTGCTCAGCAAACTAGCTATATCTGACCATGCTTGTTCGGTACAAGGGTAGATGTGCTCCCAATAGCTCAACCTAGGCCATCTTCTACTCCCCCATATCCGTGTTGAAAGGGATCGAATTGGCCCCTACTCTTAAGCCAGTGATCATGGCAAAGTCATAGGGAGTCATCATCATCTCTCCAGTAGTAGAGAAGTGGAAGGAGTTGGTGGTGTGCCACCACCTCTCCAGAAGTGCTCCTAGAAGAGGATGGCTCGCAATAACCCGTGTTAGGCCAGAGCAGAATAGGCTGAAGTCGGTTTCATCAATATTGTCACGAACCCCAGCAGCGAGCTCGTCATACCAATCTCTCGCCGTCATGGCTCCGTATGCTCTGAAGGCTCGAGACTTTGCCTGTGACAAAAGAATAGAGCAATCAAATGAAAGGTAGTGTAAGAAATGCAGTAAAGGAAAAGCAATAATGCATAAGAACAAAGTTCATACCTCAGCGGCGCTGACTGACAGGTGGGAGGCCGGCTCCCTCAATAGGAGGTCCTCTGGTGCACCGTGAGTGAAGTCGCTGAAGTGCCTAATGCCTCTGGGTGGCAAGATATGTGTGCGAGGATGATATCTCTCTGGATCAAAAGGCTGTACCCTCAATGGTAGTGGCTCTGGCTCAACCTCAGGCTCAAACTCCGCCTCGAGATCGGTCTCAATACCTCTAGCTGCCATGCCAGCCTCGGCGATGACCGGCTCCTTTACCTCGGGAACAGGTAGGGCTATGGGAGGAACCTCGGGAGGGGCCCCGTCATGTAGAAAATCATTTTCCATCTGAAGAATGGGTGAAAAGTAGGTGAAAAGTGAAGAAAAACGGAGAAAAGAGGGTAAACTTGGAAAAAGTCACCCTTAGGAGAGAGAAAATGGGAGAAAAAGTCAAAGATGGGAAAAGTTCAACGAACTCGAGAGAAACTCGAGGGAAACAAGCCAAAAAGGGTGAAAATGAGGAAAAAAGCACCGAAATCAAATTTTGATCGGTTAAAAAGGAAGAGAATCAAGAGGGTTTAGCGAATAAAGTTCGCATGGGGCGTTGAAAACACGTAAAAAGCTCGAATCTAGAGAGAGAAAGTGTCTAGAGAGAGAGAGAATATTTTTGGATGTGGGGTTGTGAGGAAATAAAGCCTTAGGGCTTATACTTAAAGACCCGAGGCAAAAAGACCAAAAAACCCCTGAATTGCCATCGGTGGCTGGTAGGTGGCTGGCATCCTCTCCCTGTGGCCGGTAGGTGGCCGGAGGCATTCCTCTATGTCCTGATGCTGTTTTATGTCTTTTTTTCCCCAAGAAGTGTAAGGAAGGTTCACTGTTGGGTCCAGATTGTCTCTACGGAAGCTCAAAATTGTGTCTTAGCACACGATGTTCAACACTTGTCAACATGAACGAGGTGTATCCATTTTAAACATATTGTAATTCTTCTGAGAGGTAAATTGAAAGGTCCCATCGAATGTCTTTTTCATTCATTTTATGCCTTCGTTCTCTTTTACTGGATAGAATATGCATTTCACATATATTGTTGCAGTATGCGTTTCACATATACGTATGATGAATGCGTGTCTTGTATCAGTTATGATTCACGCATAGAATATGCTCTTGTTCTTATGTCATGCATAGAATATGCTTTTGTTTCTTGCATAGAAGATGCTTTCAATTACCATGTTATGTCAGTTGTCTACCGTGCATGATTACTTTGTGCATCTATCGCACTTGTTCACTTTGTGCATCTATCGCACTCATTTACTTTGTGTATCTATCGCACTTGTTCAGTTTGTGCATCTATCCCATTTGTCCATTTTAGCTATGTCCACTAAGTAAAGCTTTCACTAACATGCAAACTATATTGTATGTACGGTTCATTCAGAGGAATTCTAAGCATTCGTGTCTCGGTATGAGAACCTGCATGGCTTTCCCTGTGAGATTGTTCGTGTATCTATTGCACACCACTCTTGATTCTCGGGACGCATGAAATACGAGCCCGAGCGGTTTTCTTGTATCTCAGGGCACGTGACGCGTAGCCCTGGGCATGTTGTATCTCGGGACGTGCGAAGCATGAGCCCGAGCGGTTTTTTTTGTATCTCAAGGTGCGTGACGTGCGGCTCTGGGCATGTTGTATCTCGAGACGCGTGTGTAGACGTCCCCGAACGCCCTGGGAGGGAATCTCCCTCGTTATGTTCATTTTGGGTTCACTACAGTTCAGGACTCTCAAATTGTCACGGTTCTTAATCTGAACCAAAGAGTCCAAATCCAGCAAATCGTTTTGAGAAACAGATTTTTGAAAGAAGTGCCAAACATGGACTGCTTTCCCAGATACAGAGTCGTCACTTAAATATTTTTTATGGGGGAATTTAGGAAACCCCGACTCGGTGCCAAAGGCCACGTGTCCGTCATCACCAAAGTTGTCTCGGCTCGGGAGCTTGGGTTGGGGAAGGTCAGCTATGCGCACCCCCTCTCGCCCGATCCGAAGATCAACCTCTACTAACCGTGATATCCGATTTTGAAAACGTTATGTGTTCTTCTTTCGGTTATTAGCCTAGAATTACTACGTTATGCGCTCAGCAAACAAGTATAGACCAAATCGCCTGAATTGGAACGAAGCATTGCACAATAGATACACATATTTGTTGTATCAATGTCGCATTAAAACGCTTCCATACTTCACAATAGATACACATATTTGCTGTATCAATGGAGTCCATCCTCTATCTCCTCCCAAATACTATCCGGTTTAGGAGTCCATCCCCTATCTCCTCCCACACAATACACATATTCCAAGTATATAAACACTCATCATACACAAGGATTAATCAATACACATATTTGATGTATTATTCCAACCGTCATATTCAATGACATATTCAATGTGATTAGTTTCAATTTTCCCTAATTAACATACAGTGTCAACAACAATCAAGACTATGCTCCACCGATAGCCCAAAACAGTTATTTCTAAACAGATAATAACTGCATCAAACAGATATAATCTCAACATTTACATAGGTGAGTGATAAATTAATCCAACTACACCATTCAATCCTATAATTTCTCAATTTCATGGATCTCAACTCAACTTCGCATTTCCTCAAATTAATTATAGAAATTAATTTATTACAACAATTAGGGCATTTACCCCTTTACTCAAATATTGATCCTAAGACCAAATTCCATCAATTCAACTCTCCAACCCACATTTCCAAGGTTTTAAATACACATGGGGCTTTAAAACATAAAACCCCTCTTTTATAAATTACAAACCAAACCCTAACTTTTCCCAAAATTACCCAACAACACCAACTAGTCAAATAACTAAAATTCATGTCAAAACCCATAAGGTGAAGTAGGATATCCCTACCTCGAAATGGAGAGACCAAATGGAGAAGATGGTGAAAACCCAAAGTGCTCCAAATCCAAGATTTTTTAGATTAAAGCGAAGCCCACGCCACCTTTTATCTTTCTTACAAAGGGATTAGGGTAGAAACACTCAAAAACTAGATTAAACCTTAGAGAGAAGATAAATAGAGAGAGAAAGAGCAGCTGGTCTAGGGTTTGAATGGAATAAGAGATGAAAAAGTGAAGTGTAATCTCGCTGTTGTATACTGATATATTCGAGGCTCGCTCGAGCGAAGGATTGGTCACTCGAGCGACCAGACACAAAGAAACCTCGCTCAAGTGTACAAAGCCTCGCTCGAGCCAACAATTCGAAGCTTCAGGTCTGCAACCCAGAAGCACGCTCGAGCAAAAGAAAGCTCGCTCGAGCGAAGAAACCCAAAACATGGTCCTCGCTCGCTCGAGCGAAGGAAAGCTCGCTCGAGCCTAGAAACACAACCTTCTAGTCCAAAAGAGACACAGACGCACGCTCGAGCGCACAACTTCTCGCTCGAGCCACCAGACACAAAACTCAACTCTCGCTCGAGCGAAGGAACCCTGGCTCGAGCGAAGGATCTAAAACAAAGAGCTCGCTCGAGCGACAAAAGTCTCGCTCGAGCGAAGACGCCAAAATCTGGGCAGCAACCATTTGTTCCCAAACATAACCAATCTGTTACAAACCTGCCCAACGCATCCTAAAACTCATACATGTGGAATTAAAGGATGGAAAATAAGTATAACAACAACCACCATCACGGAACCTAAGTCCGGAATACTATAATCAATGGAGGGAAAATCGGAATCGCTATAACCTCCCCCGCTTAAAGAATTTCGTCCGCAAAATTAGATACAAGTTTTCAAAAACAGGATTTCTCAATTTTTAACAATTTTACAATCCAACATTCCACAACCTCACCCATTACCAGACATCCCATCTCTATTTAAAAGGCAATTTACAATATATGTTCCAACATGCATCTTTTTCAAATCCAACAATTCTTAATATACAAGGTTCACAATTCCATAACATATTCAATGCCAATAATACATTTGCATTTCTACAACACATTTAACATATACAATGCTAAAATAAACTTCCATTTTCAAGGCATATACAATGATAACTCCATGAACCGAAACATATACAATGTTTTACAACTTAAGACATATCAATGCTTTTAAAGTTTATGAATACAACAAAATTCCCAATACATGGTTAAACATTAACAAACAAGTCCGGATATTTCTCACGGACATCCAACTCACGTTCCCAAGTGGCTTCTTCCACTCCGTGATGTTTCCACAAAACCTTTACCAAGGGAATGGTCTTGCCTCGTAAGACTTGATCCCTCCTATCCAAGACCCGCACCGATCTCTCCTCATAGGAGGCATCTTCATCTACCTCTAAGTCGGTCAAATCCAATACATGCAACGAATCTGGCTCATACTTCCGAAGCATACTAACATGAAACACGCCATGTACTCCGGACAACTGCGGTGGCAAAGCTAAATGGTAGGCAACCTCGCCAATCCTCTCAAGGATCTCGAAAGGGCGAATAAACCGAGGGGACAACTTTTCACTCTTCCCAAACCTCATTAATCCCCGCCTAGGTGATATTTTCAAGAAAACATGATCACCCACCTCAAATACCAAAGGCCTCATCCGACGGTCGGCATAACACTTTTGACGACTCTGTGCTGTAACAAGCCTCCTACGGATAAGCTCAACTTTCTCCGTCATCTCCCAAACCAACTCTGGGCCCAACAAAGGTGCATCACCCACCTCGGCCCAACACACTGGAGACCTACACGATCGGCCATACAAGGCCTCAAACGGTGCCATACCGATATTGGATTGGAAGCTGCTATTGTAGGCAAACTCCACTAAGGGCAAATGCCTCTCCCACGACCCACTAAAGTCAAGAACACAATCTCGAAGCATATCCTCAAGGATCTGAATAGTACGCTCAGACTGCTCGTCAGTCTGAGGATGATAAGCCGTGCTAAAGGTCAACCTACTACCCAAGGCACTCTACAAACTCTGCCACAACCTAGCAGTAAAACGCGGATCTCTATCTGAGACGATCGACACTGGGACCCCGTGCAACCTCACTATGTCCCGAATATACAAGTCGGCAAGATGATCTACCGAATCTCTCACACGCATAGGGATAAAGTGCGCCGACTTAGTCAACTGGTCTACAACCACCCAAATAGCATCACTACCCCGCTGAGTCCTCGGAAGACCTATAACGAAGTCCATAGTGACATGCTCCCACTTCCACTCGGCAATAGGCAAGGGTTGTAACAAACCCGCTTGCCTCTGATGTTCGGCCTTCACTTGCTGACAAGTAAGGCACTTAGACACAAAACCTGCCACATCATTCTTGACACCCCGCCACTAAAACTAGTGACCTAAATCACGATACATCTTAGTACCTCCCGGATGCACCGCAAGGCGTGAATGGTGAAACCCTCGGAGTACCTCCTCTCGGCAAGACTCCGGTACAAACAGATGGTCTCGGTATGTCACACTCAGGTCAGGATACACAGTCAAACCCTTCTCAACCTTCCCACTAGAGATCTTTTCCCGGAGGGATTCTACCTAAAATCATCTCTCTGTGCCTCTAACACTCGATTCACAAGTGTAGGCTGTGCAACTACTGAAAACAAAGTCACAGACTCAATAGATTCGCTCAGAAGCAAATCAAACTCGCCCAGTGCACCCAACATCTCCCACTCCCGGATGGTTATACAAGCTACATCACTAATGGATTTCCTACTAAGGGCATCGGCCACAACATTGGCCTTCCCCCGGATGATAATGCAACTCGAAGTCGTAATCCTCAATAAGCTCCATCCACCTCCTCTGCCTCAAGTTCAAGTCTTTCTGTGTAAACAGATATTTCTGACTCTTATGATCCGAGAATACCTCGAACCTTTCACCATAAAGGTAGTGCCTCCAAATCTTCAAGGAAAAAATCACAACTGCTAACTCTAGGTCATGTGTAGGGTAATTCCTCTCGTATATTTTCAACTGCCGCGAGCCATAGGCTACCACTTTCCCCTCTTGCATCAACACACAACCCAAACCCTCTCGTGAGGCATCACAATATACTGCATAACCCAAACCTCTCTCTGGAATAATCAACACTGGAGTAGTGGTAAGTCTAACTTTTAACTCTTGGAACGACTTTTCACAAGTCTCACTCCATACAAATTTGACCCCTTTCCGTGTCAATCTAGTCAACGGCGAAGCTAGCCTGGAGAAATCCTTCACAAATCGGTGGTAATACCCAGCTAATCCTAGAAAACCTCGGATCTCAAAAACACTCTTAGGCTGTGCCCAATCCTGCATTGCCTCTATCTCGGATGTATCAACAGACACTCCTTCCCTGGAGACCACATGGCCTAAGAACTTGACCTCTCTTAGCCAGAACGTACATTCCCAAACTTAGCATATAGTTTATGGGCTCTAAGCAACTCAAGCACCACTCTCAAGTGTTCCTCATGCTCCTCCTCAGGTGTATAAATCATGATGTCGTCCACGAAAACGACTACAAAATGATCTAAGAATTCTCAGAATACCTAGTTCATCAAATCCATAAACACTGCTAGTGGATTGGTGAGCCCAACAAGCATCACCAGAAACTCATAGTGGCTATACCGTGTACGGAATGCCGTCTTTGGGATATCCTCCTCCCTGACCCTCAACTGATGGTAACCCAATCTCATATCTATCTTAGAGAAACAACGAGACCCTTTCAACTGGTCAAATAAATCATCAATACGAGGCATAGGGTATTTATTCTTAACCGTGGCCCGATTTAATTTTCGTTAATCGATACAAAGTCTCAAGGCACCATCTTCCTTTTTAGGAAAGAGGGCCGGTGCTCCCCACGATGAAACACTAGGGCGAATAAAGCCCTTATCTAGCAATTCCTGGAGTTAAATCTTCAACTCACTCAACTTAGCTGGGGCAAAATGATACGGTGCCATAGAAATCGGTGCCATGCCAGGCACTAAATCAATAAAGAACTCGATCTCTCGATGGGGTGGCAAACTAACAAGATCCTCGGGAAAGACATCCGAGTATTCACAAACCACTCTGGGTAACTCAATCTGGATCTCATCACCCTCACTACTCATAAAGCTAGAGAGAAGACCCCTAAGCTCACTCCGCCCTCACGAATCATACACTAGTGGCAAAACACTACCAACTCGATTCCCCAAAAAGTGAAAACAATCCCCGCTCAAGGTACATACAGTGACCCTCTGGCGGTAGCAATCAATAATAGCCTGGTATGATGATAACCAGTCCATACCCAAATCACATCAAAACCCGACATAGCCATAACTACAAAAGAAAATGGAAGCCGGCGGTCGGCGACCTCTATATCACAGCCCCGACACCCTTGTTTCAAAATTAACACACCCCCAACAAGTGATACAACACAAATAGGAGATGCACACAGCGCCAACTCCAACCCCAAAATAGATGCAAATGGAGTAGATATAAAGGAATGTGATGCACCCGTATCAATCAACACATTAGTAACTGAGTTGCAAAACAAAAAGGTACCTGGCACAATAGATGGAGCCGGTACAAGATCCTGCGCGGTAACAACATACACACGCCCTGAAGGCCCCTGATGTACCTGCTCACCTCTCGGAGCAAAAGACTGCTGCACCGACTAAGATGATGAGGCACCCTAATTGGCCCTCGAGGCCTGAACTGACTGAGCTGGCTGATGGCTCTGAGTTTGCCTTGAACCAGATGCACCAGATGTGCCACTCAACTGCGGGCAAAACCTCTTCAGGTGTCCTGCCTGACCACACTGGTAACAAGAGAGCGGCTGGCCTTTGCCCTAACTCTAGCTCTGAGGTCGAGCCGAAGATGAAGCTGCTCTCTGCCCTCTTCCGCTCTGCGGGCAAGCTGGAGACTTGTGGCCCAGCTGACCACATTTGAAACAAGTAATGTCTCCCTAACTGCATTTCCCAGAACCTGCACTCGGCACTGGAAAGGTAGATCTCGGAAAATCACCCTAGGACTGCCGAGGGTTAGAACCCCTCTGCCTCCTACCATCCCCCTGGCCATCCTGACTCCTCTTGGAGCCCCTCATCCTCTCCTCCTGCCTCCTACCATCCCCCTGGCCATCCTGACTCCTCTTGGAGCCCCTCATCCTCTCCTCCTCCTCGTGCATCATAATCTCCATATGGGCTGCGACATCCATAAGGCACCCATACTCCTGGGTCATGGATCCCCGAACTCTGGTCTTGAGCCCATGCCTCAACTTCCTCTCGAACTCAAGACAACGGCGTTCCTCAGATACCAGTAGCTCAGGTGCAAACCTGGATAAACTGGTAAATGCGGCCTCAAACTCGGCCACTGGCATACTCAGCTACTTGAGCTGACAGAACTGATCTCTCAACTTCTCCCTGACAGCGGGAGACAAAAACTTCTCCTGAAAGGCATCAACGAAAGCCTCTCAAGTCCCTCCAATACAGCCCCTTACAAACTTCCACCATTGACCCGTATCTCCCTTCAGCTGGAAAGACGCCAAGGTCACCTTCAAAGCCCCGTCTTCGATGCCAAGCATCTCAAACGTCTTCGTCATCTGCTTAAGCCACTCATCAGCCTTAAGTGGCTCTTTCGGATCCCCCACAAACTCCTCCGGATTCGACCGGAAGAACTCCTTCTTCAAAAAAGAGGGCCCTGCCTCAGCAACATGGGCCTAGACTTGATTTTCAACCCTGAAAATGCCCAAAGATTCCCTCAACGCTCTTGCCATTTCGTGGGCCAAGGCGCCCATGGCCTGCTGACCTACTGGCTCAGCCACATTGGCCTGACCAACACCCTCCTACTGTGCAGGAATCTCATTCGGTATAGGCATCTCCTGCCTACCACGCCTACCTCCGCGTCCTCGTCCTGACATCCTAATAAAGGTAACAGGAACATTAGCACATTCACAAATGTGCCGAAGCTATAACACTCACGTCTTAAAGCAATGGACAACTGTAATTCATTCCACGTAAGCACATAATCACATAAACCCTTACAAATTTCATTTTCGGAAAATGATAGTCCCGAGGCGTTGCTAGAGTTTCAGTTAGAAACGACAGTGATCAAGTACCTTTCCAACAGGACTCCCAGAAACCCAAGGATCCAATCAACATCCTAGAAACTGAATCCCATACCCATATAATCACATAAACATGTTATCAATTAAACACATAACATTACATCTAAGCCTCTAACAAGCGAGAAAAACCCATTGTGGTACTAACCACTAGTTAAGTACAAAAGTATTACATGTTGACAACAAAAGTAAATGCCCTATGGGCTTACAACTTTCCAAGCCAACACTTGGTTACAAAAGAGAGTACTAACTCAAATACACTTTAAGCCCTTGGCTTGAATTTACATATAATATCAAAATAATCCAAAATAACCAAAGAGAGTCTTCAACTCCCAGAACCTCCCAAACTATGTCCTTGGAGGTAGCATATCACCTGAACCTAAAAAAGATATCCCATAGAGGATGAGCCAATACCCAGTAGAGATATACTAAACCAAATATGAGAATTAACTAAAACAATAGCATTCGACAGATGGTTAACCCTAATAAACCAATTTACTACATAATCCAATTCCATGACACAAGGTCCACGTTTCATTTCATATTTCTTTATTTATACAATTTCAATTCATAATTCTGGCTCAGAACCTGGCCAAACAATTCAATGAGAGTATAACTCATATTATTACGCTTCCATATTTCACAATTCACATGAGATAACAACTCATAATGAAACACTTTCACACTTCAATAAGTACACATATTTGCTGTACTAATGGAGTCCATCCCCTATCTCCTCCCAAACAGGTTTGAGAGTCCATCCCCTATCTCTCCTCAAACCATGGAGTACATCCCCCATCTCCTCCTACACAATACACACATACCATGTATATAAACACTCATCATATACAAGGATTAATCAATACACATATTCAATGTAGTATTCCAACCGTCATATTCAATGACATATTCAATGTGATTAGTTTCAGTTTTCCTTAATCAACATACAATGTCTACAACAATCAAGACTATCCTCCACCGATAGCCCAAAACAGTTTTTTCTAAACAGGAAATAAATGCATCAAATAGATATAATATCAACATTTTCCATAGGTGAGTGATTAATTTATCCAACTGCACCATTCAATCCCATGATTTCCTAATTTTATTATTCTCAACTCAATTTCATATTTTCACATTTTCCCAAATTAATTATACAAATTAATTTATTACAATAGTTAGGACATTATTCCCCTTTTCTCAATATCAACCCTAAGGTTCGATTTCACCAATCCAACAACAATAATTCCATTTTCCAATGCCTCACATACACATGGGTTTTAATATTTAAAAACCCCTCTTTTATAAATTACATAACAAACCCTAACTTTTCCAATATTACCCAACAATACCAACTAAATCAAAATAACCAAAGTTTATGTAAAAACTCATAGGATGGAGTAGGATATCCCTACCTCGAAATTAGAAGCCCAAAGGAGAAGATGGTGAAAATCCAAAGTGCTCCAAATCCACAAATTTTCAGATTAAAAGAAAGCCCACACCACCCTCTATCTTTCTTACAAAGAGACTAGGGTAGAAACACTCAAGAACTAGATGAAACCCAAGAGAGCAGGTGTATAGAGAGAGTGTATGTAGTCGGATCTAGGGTTTGAAATGAAAAGAGATGAAAAAGTGAAGTGTAATCTCGCTGCTGCCAACTGATATATACAAAGCTCGCTTGAGCGAAGTAATGGTCGCTCGAGCGACCAGGCACAAAGAAACCTCGCTCGAGCGTAGAAGCCAACAATTTGAAGCTTCAGGTTTGCAACCCAGAAGCACGCTCGAGCGAAAGAATGCTCGCTCGAGCGAAGAAACCCAAAACATGCAGCTCGCTCGCTCGAGCCAAGAAATGCAACTCTCAGGTCAAAACCCAGACGCAGACGCACGCTCGAGCGAAGGAACCCTGGCTCGAGCTAAGGAGCTAAAACACAGAGCTCGCTCGCGCAACAAAAGCCTCACTCGAGCGAAGAACCAAAATTTTGGGCAGTAACCATTTGCTCCCAATCACACCCAACCTGTAACAATCCTGCCCAAAACATCCTATAACTCAAATACAAAGTATTGAAGGACGGAAACAAGATATAAACAACAACCGACACCCACGGAACCAAGTCTGGATACAACAACCAAAGGAGGAAGAACCGGGATCGTTATATTGGTCTACTTTCACTCAACCTCTTCCAAAGCCAGTGCAATTTGCTCATGGTCAGAATCTACAACATGCTCCCACCTTTGATGGGAGTAATTACTTGTATTGGAAGGTCAGAATGAGGGCGTTTCTGAGAGCTTTCAACCTAGAAGGCTAGCAAGCCATTGAAGAGGATGCTGAAAGTGTTGACAATTCGAGCAATCAGAGAGTTCTGATTACTATTCGTGGAGTAATTTCTGATGAAGAATAGCAATGGGTTGCTCACTGCACAAAGGCTAAAGATGCATGGGACATTCTGAGCCAATTTCATGAAAAAGGAGTGTCATCTTCACCACCATCTATCACCTTCCTGCCTTAGTTGCTCTGCTGGATGTGGTCAAGGAGAATGAGGAGCAAAAAGAAGATGATGAAACATCAAAAGACAATGATGAGATTAATGGTGATGATCTACAACAAGCTTATGAAATGCTTTACGATGAATCTCTGAATTTGTCCAAGATCCATGACAAACTCACTCTCAAGCTCAAAGCATGTGAAAGCGAGAATGTCAAGCTAAAAGGAGAACTTCTAACAGCAAAGTAGAATGTCATCAAGATCTCTAGTGACAGGCAAGACCTATGTGGGAAACTTCTACCCTGTGAAACTGAAAGGAATGAACTCTTGAATGTGTATTCCACATATGAAGAGAAGCTTGAAAGCCTTGAGATGTCACAAGCTACATTGGAAGAGATGGTTTGTCATAAAGATGAAGAACTCTGAATTGCTATAGCCACAATTGCTATGTGGAACAAAGGTTCCAAATCATTAGAAGACATTCTCAGGTCTCAACAAATGGGTTGTGACAAAAGGGGCTCGGCTATGGTATTGTGACAGCTCACAAGGGACAAGCCTCTACATCACATGACCTGAAGACTTAAGCAAAAGGAAAGTTGAAGGTACACTAGGGTGATCCCTCTCTTCATCTACCTGAAGGGGGTAAGATCAACAAAAGGGAGGTAAAACCTGTTTTTATTTGTCATCATTGTGGTAGGTATGGCCACATTCGTCCTTATTGCTTTGAATTGTTTGGTAAGGTGTCTTAAAAGGGTAGAAATTCGAATACTTTTTGGGTTAGGAGACAACCTTACATGTCTAGGCAGAACACCAAGATACATGAGGGTGTTCACAACGCCAAGACATTTACCAAGACCGTTAGACCTGATTTTGTTAAGACCAAAAGGATTTGGGTGAGAAAAGATGATTTGACTTGTTCAGTTGTTCACACTACTCTAAAAGCACGAGACTCATTTATGTGGTATCTTGATAGTGGGTGCTCTCGTCATATGTCAGGTGACAAATCCTATTTCACCTCCCTTGAAAAATATGAAGGTAGAATTGTTACCTTTAGAGATGGTGACACTTCTAGAGTCATTGGTAAGGGCTCTATAAGTGTAGATGGTTTTCCCAAGCTTGAAAATGCATTACTTGTTGATGGTCTTAAAGTAAATCTTTTGAGCATCAGTCGAATGTGTGATTCCCACCATGAAGTATTTTTTTCAAAAAATAAATGTGAAATTTTGGATAAAAAGAGAAATACTATCTTGCATGGGGTTCGCACATCTGATAACTGCTATGGGATTGTTATTACTAATGATTTCACTTGTCACTCAGCCATCATAAGTAACATTGATTTGTGGCATCAAAGATTAGGTCACATGAATTTCAAAGACCTAATTAAGATAACCAACAAAGAGCTTGTGAGAGGAGTACCTAAACTGGGTAAGAATCTGAATCATGTGTGTGGACCATGTCAACTTGGGAAGCAAACCCGTGTCCCTCATAAAAAGTTGAATAGCTTTACAACCAAACGTCCTCTTGAATTGGTTCATATGGATCTTATGGGATCCACTCGCACTGAAAGCATTGGAGGTAAAAAATACATTTTTTTAACTGTTGATGTTTTTACTTGATTTTCGTGGGTAAATTTTTTAAGGGAAAAATCTGATACGTTTGATGTTTTCTAGGCCTTAGTCCTTAAAATCCAAAATGAACAGGGTGTTTCCATTGGGCGTGTCATAAGAATCCGAACTGATCATGGTCGTGAGTTTGAAAACAGTTCGTTTTTGGATTTTTGTGATATGCATGGAATTAAGCATGAATTTTCGACACCTATTACTCCACAACAAAATGGAGTGGTTGAGAGGAAGAACAGGGTTGTTCAAGAGATGGCTAGGGTCATGCTCCTTAGTAAGAAACTTCCTCCAAAGTTTTAGGCTAAAGCGCTAAATACTGCTGTTTATATCATAAATCGCGTGTATTTAAGGCCCAGCACTTTACAAACTCCATATGAATTGTGGAAGGGATTTAAACCTAATGTAAAATACTTCAAAACTTTTGGGAGTAAGTTTTACATTTTCAAAGATAGAGAGCCTTTGGGCAAGTTTGACTCCCGAAGTGATGAAGGTATTTTTCTAGGGTATTCAACCACTAGTAGGGCTTTTCGAGTCTATAACCTGCAAACTTCTTCTTTAATGGAATCGATCAATGTGGTTATAGATGACACAGGTTTCCCTATTCCAACGACAAATGAGGATGAAAATGGTCAGTCTCCAATCCTGGATACTGAACCGCAAAGTCAAACAGAAGTTGAGGTCCAAGCACAAGAAGTTGAGACAGCACCATCTTCTCAGGTATGTCAGAGTCCAAAGAGTGCACAGAGAGACACCACTTCTGATGCTTCTGTCACCACAAGTCCTGAGTTCAAACCATCAGCAAAGGTGAAACTGAATCATCTAGCTTAACATGTGATTGGAAGTATATCCGATCGAATGAAAACCCAAAGACAAATTCGAGATGAGGTATTTCATTTGTGTTATGTTTCATTAATTAAACCCAAGAATATTAAAGAGGCCTTACTAGATGATAGTTGGGTCAATGCTATGCATGAAGAATTAGGTCAATTTGAACGTAACAATGTTTGGACTCTAGTTCCCAGACCTAGAGATATGAATGTGATAGGTATCAAGTGGATCTTTAAAAATAAATCTGATGAGAATGGTACTATGGTTAGAAATAAAGCCAGGTTGGTTGCTCAAGGCTACATACAAGTAGAGGGCGTTGACTATGATGAGACGTTTGCCCCAGTTGCACGTCTCGAATCTATTCGTATTTTACTTGGTGTTGCATGTTTTCTTGGTTTCAAATTGTATCAAATGGATGTGAAAAGTGCATTTCTGAATGGGTACTTGAAAGAAGAGGCTTATGTTGAGCAACCAAAAGGACTTAGTATGATAGACTTACTACCTTTCTTCTTGATAATGACTTTCAAAGGGGTAGTGTGGATAAGACTTTATTTGTGAAACATACTAAGTCCCATCTTCTTGTTGCTCAGATTTATGTTGATGATATTGTGTTTGGATCCACTGCTGATCATCTTGTGAAATATTTTTTGGATTACATGACACATGAGTTTGAGATGAGCATGATGGGCGAGTTGTCTTATTCATTGGGTCTTCAAATTAAACAGTCTCCTTTGGGTATGTTTGTTTCTCAGACTAAGTATGCCAAAAATCTTGTGTCAAAGTTTGGTCTTGAGTTTGCCAAACATGCACGCACTCCCATAAGTACTAGTCTTCCCCTTTCCAAAGATTCCTCTGGTAGTGATGTTAACCCTACCCTTTATAGGAGTATGATAGGGAGTCTTCTTTATCTCACTGCTAGTCGTCCTGATATTGCTTTCAGTGTAGGTGTGTGTGCTCGTTACCAAGCCAGTCCTAAAGAGTCTCATTTTCTTGCGGTCAAACGCATCATTAAATATGTTAATGGGACATTAGGGTATGGGGTTTGGTTTTCTACCGATACTACAGCTGAAATTATTGGTTTTTTTGATGTCGATTAGGCAGGGTGTGCTGATGATAGGAAGAGTTCATCCAGGGGGTGTTTTTACCTTGGGAATAATTTGGTTTCCTGGCATAGTAAAAAGCAAAATTCCATTTCTCTTTCGACTGCTGAGGCTGAGAACATTGCCGCAGGGAGTTATTATGCACAAATGCTGTGGATGAAGCAACTGCTTCATGATTATGGGATATATCAGAACGCTCTCACTCTTTTCTGTGATAACACAAGTGCCATAAACATTTCAAAAAATCCTGTCCAACACTCTCGCTCCAAACACATTGACATTCGTCATCATTTTATTCGAGAGTTAGTGGAAGAAGGCCTTGTTGTTCTTGAACATGTACCCACTGAGCATCAAAAAGCTGATATTTTTACAAAACCCCTTGATCTTCTTCGGTTTGAGTTCCTTAGAAAGCAACACTTGAAGCCAATAAAGGGGGTCAAACCAAAGCTATGTCAACCAAACCTTAAAGGACCAAAATGACCTAAAACTGTCCCAAGGGACCCCAAAACAAGACTAAAGCGTACATAGATCATGGTCAAAACACGCCAAGGAATGAGTCCAAAACATGGGCATTCAAGGCCAAAAATGGGAGCATTGCTCAACACCTCCCCCAAGCAAACACGACATGAATTTTTAAATACAAAAAGGAGTTTTAGCATGCAAAAAGGGCCCTCAAAACCCACTGATATGGCAGCCTAATGTCTAAACACATAGGCATGCACAATGACCATTTTCCAAGGCACAAAAGAACAACCTTTCAAGGCAAGAAAGTGATGATGAATGTGGGCATACAAGCATGGATTAGGGACTGAAATGGCATATGAAATGACTCCAAATCACTGAAATAACCCAACTAAAGCATGCTAGTGACTCACACACCCAAGGCTCACAAGCCAAAATACAAAGAGGCTATACCAAACATGGCAAATACGACCAAACCAGCTCCCAACAGACCTCAATCATGATAAATCATGACCAAAAGCTTCACAAAGCTAGGCAAGAACATGCAAGCACGATGGTCTAATGGCTAGATGCATTTCTAGGCAAAATGGGGGAATACAAAGCAAGTGTATTAAGCATGTAAGGGACCACAAATCCGACCAAAAACAGAGGTAAGATATGCCCAAATAACACCCAAAAACCTCTGAAATAGGGCCAAATATAACCAAGCATACATGCTACCCTTATGAACCAAAACATGAGCAAAATGAGAGACCAAGGGAGAGGGGTGTCCCTCCCCTATGCAAGAGTGTTGGTGCATTCCAGCTGGCACAGCTGGCATGCACCAAGTCTGAAGGGTCCAAAAGGGGTACATCGGCCAGCAAAAGAGGTCATCGGCCAAATAAAGTGCCGGCCGGCCATATAGAGTGCCGATCGGCCATTGGTATTAAGAAACCATGGCCGGTGGCAGCAATTAATGGCCGGTGATGCAAAGGGAAGGCCGATGGGGTATGGGGATGGCCAACAAGCCATTCCCTACCCCTCAAAGCAAAAGCACAAGTATTTGGTGCAAAACCAAACGCAAGACGAATAAGTTGAGAGATCCTGAGGCAAGGCTCGTAACCAAGGCCTCCGGGAACTCAAAACGAACATGAACATGGATGATCACCGAGTGTTCCACCGGTGACGTCCAAGTCTTGAGGACGGTCAAAAATGGGGTGTCTACAGCTCCCTTAGCAAGAGGTCCTCTGGTACATTGAGAACGAAGTCGCTAAAGTGCCTAATGCCACCAGTTGACAAGATATGTGTCCGGGGATGGTACAACGCTGGATCAAAATGGCATGCCCTCAACGGCAGTGGCTCTGGCTCAAGCTTAAGCGCAAACTCTACCTCAAGGTCGGCCTTAATACCTTGAGCCGCTTCGCCGGCCTCGGTAGTGACTGGCTCCTCTGTATCGGCAACAGGTGGAAATACAGGTGGAACCACCGGAGGAGCCCCGTCATGTGGTGAATCATTCGCTATCTGGGAAATAGGTGAAAGGTGGGTGAAAAAATGAAGAAACATGGAGGAAATAAGGTTAACTTGGAAAAAGTCAACCCTAGGAGAGAGAAAAAGAAGAAAAAGTCAAAGCCCGGGAAAGTTCACGAAACTTGAGAGAAACTCGAGGGGAACAAGCCTAGAAGGGTGAAAATGAAGAAAAAAATGTCAAAATCAAATTCCAATTGGTTCAAAGTGAAGAGAATCAAGAAGGTTTAGCGAATAAAGTTTGCGTGGGGCGTTGGAAAACGCGTAGAAAGTGCAAATCTAGAGAGAAGGAGCACCTAGAGAAAGAGAGAGCATTTTTGGACATGAGGGTGTGAGGAAATGAGCCCTAGTGGCTTGTACTTAAAGACCTGAGAATGAAAAGACAAATTTGCCCCGAACTGCCATCGATGGCCGGCAAGGCTGTTCAGTGGCCGGTAGTTTCCTCTTGTGGCCGGCAGGTGACCGGCGGTCTACCTCTGAGTCCTGATGCTATTTTGTGTCTTTGTTTCCCAAGAGTTGCAAGGAAAGTTCACTGTTGGGTCCATATTGTCTCTACGGAAGCTCAAAACTGTGTTTTCAGCGCACGATGTTCATCACTTGTCAACATGAATGAGGTGCACCCTTTTAAACCATATTGCACTTCCTCCGAGAGGTAAATCGGAAGGTGCCATTGAATGTCGCTTTTGTTCGTTTTGCCTTCGTTCTCCTTTCGTTCTCTATTGTTGCACAGAATATGCATTTCACATATTTGTTGCATAGAATATGCATCTCACATGTATTGTTGTATAAAATATGCATTTCACATATACATATTGCATGCGAGTCTCGTATCATTCCAATTTCGCATATAAGATGCTTTTGTTCTCGCATAGAACATGCCTTCACTTAACTTTATATCTCGGTTGTTCATCATGCATAGAATATGCATTGTCACTGCATCGCATGTTGTTTATGTTAACTTTGCTTTCTTTCTCCCTTTGCCAACATAGGGAAACGATATTGTATGTACGGTTCATTTAGAGGGGTTCCAGATAAGGTCGTTTGTGTCTCGGTAGGGGAACCTACACATTCATTTTGTGCATCTATCGCACTCATTCACTTTGTGCATCTATCGCACTTGTTTGCTTTGTGCATTTATTGCACACCCCTCTATTGTTTCATCTCGGGACGTGCGAAGCATGAGCTCGAGCGGTTTTTTTTTTATCTCATGATGTTCGAAGCATGGCCCTGGGCGGGTTTCATCTCGGGATGTGCGAAGCATGAACCCAAGTGGTTTTCTTTTATTTCAAGACGCATGAAGCGCGGCCATGGGTGGATTTTATCTCGGGACGCGTGAAGCCCAAGCCTGAGTGGGTTTCTTTTATTTTAAGACGTACGAAGCGTGGCCCTAGGCGGGTTTCATCTCAGGACGCGCAAAGCATGAGCCCGAGTGGTTTTCTTTTATCTTAGGACGTGCGAAGCGCGACCCTAGGTGGGTTTCATCTCAAGACATGTGAAGCACGAGCCTAAACAATTTTCTCTTATCTTAGGACGTGTGAAGCACGACCCTGAACGGGTTTTATCTCTGGACGTGCGAAACATGAGCCTGAGCGATTTTCTTTTATCTCAGGACGCATGATGCGTGGCCCTAGTGTAACAACCCTCCTACTGTTTACCGATTAATGACTGACTGATTACCGATAAACATTGATTACCGTTAAACTGAACTGATTATGACTGATAATTGGACTGGTTAAAGTACTGAATTGACTGACAAAAAACTGGAACCGAATTGACTGAATGTGTATGTTAAATTGTACTCTATCTGTTTGATGGATTATTTGATCTGTTCGTGTTCTATGTTTAAACTGCTAATTGAAGGCCTTGTCGGCGGCCGAATCCGGAATTGATTGATGTTGTATGATCATCATAATTTATGTGATTTTATGGTGTAGTTATCTGGGTCGTCTCTGAGCTTTGACATTCACTCACGTCATTTCATGACTCTGAGTTCTGTCAAAGAGGGGCAACTGTAGACACCCCATTTTGACAGCCCTTACGACTTGGACGTCCTCGCATGCACACCCGATGATGAATGTATTTGCTCGCCAAGTGCTCGAAGTCCTCAGCGGAATGCCACAGCTTTGAGCCTTTCAAACCCTACACCCTTATTGCCTCATTTTTTGGACCAGGCCTTAGTCCTTCAAGCCTACAGCTTTTGGTAGCTTGTCGGCCACCTTTTGAGGTTGTTGGCCATCACTTTTGGGCTGCCGGCCACTGATCTGGCTTGCTCGCCACCAGTTTCTTTTGCAGATATTTTATGCCAGCTATGCCAACTATTTGCACAGATGCATGCATCTGCACCCACGTGTAGGGCTGGATATCCTTGTAGATAATTCATGTTTTCTATATATAGAAGCCCCTCTCTTATGTTTTAAGGTTAGAAAATTTTGAGATAAAAAATGTTCCCCTCTTTCTACAATTCTCTCTCTACCAAATCTCTACACTTTTGCCTACAATTCCTTAACCTTTGCCTATACGCCCTTAACCAAATCTTTTCATCTTTGAGCTGAGGTGTCTTTGAGCTTGGTATGAGCTCTAGAGGGTGTGTTTGTCTTGGTTTATTGCTTGAATTGTTTCTTCTCTTCAAGAGGTATAAAGCTTTGTCCCTTTACTTGTTTTTTCTACTATTGTACTTGTTGTTTTTCAAGTGTTTTTGGGCGGTAAAACTTCTGTATTTTTGGGCTAAAACTTGGGTCCTAAGACCATTAAAGATTGATGGGTGGTTCATCCTTCTTTGTACCTTGTTTTGGAGGCCTTAGCCTTTGTGTTTCCAACTCTTTTACTATATTTTTCTAAGCTTTTAAACATTGATTTTCAGAGCTTTTTCAGTGGCCAAAATCATGTTTTGAAGTCCATATTTGGAGGGGTTAGCCTCCCCTCCTTGTGTCTTGCTTACTAGCCTAGTTTATGTCATGTTTTAGCATATTAATCTAGCTATTGTTAGCTTAATTCCAGCAAGTTTTAGGACTTGTTTAGACTGCTTTAGCACTGTTTTGGGTTGTTGATTGCATTTGAGCTTTGTTTTGTATGCTTATAGTGTAATAGTCCTTATGAATTTGGTGTTCTAGGCCTTAGACACCATCTTGTTTGGGTTGATAGCATTTATTTATGCGTTTCTCACTCATTTTCAGCACTTAATCATCTCTACAACCTCTCTCCTTTCTTGGCTTTTGTTTTTCTTTGAAAGTGGTTCAAACAACTTGTTTGTTTAAAGCATGAGATTGAGGTGTCATGCTTAATGGTTTAATCCCTTAGGGGGTTCATTACCAACGGTATGATATCTCTTTCATGCCTAAGACAACTTTTAGTTTGAGCCATCTTTCCATTAGAGGACTTAAACTCACCCTCTGGACTTAATTAATTAAAGGATGGATGGTAATTTTAAAATGGAGTAGTTAAAATTGGGACTAAAAATGGTAAAAGATAATAATTTGGTTGCGTTCAATCGGACGTTAATTGAATATATGGAAGCTTGAACCATTTCATACTCACTAGTGATGAAATGGTTCAAGTCTCCAAGGTCATCACTTCCCTTGATCATTCATGAAAGAGAGGTGATATGAGTCTTGTTTTGTTGCATTTATTGAACTTGCACACTTGGTTTCATGAGCGATCATGCAATGAAATTGCATCCATTGATGGTTTGTGAACTGAATTCACTACTCCTTTGATTTTTTCATGAAAAGGAGAGGTGAGTTGTGCAAACAAACCCTTGAAATACCCTGTATATGCTCTTTTTGTCCTCTGTTGCAGCAAATGAGAATTGGGCAGCAGTGGCCGGTAGGCTACTTTCTATGGCCGGCAGATGGCTGGCAGACCACCTTTGATGGCCGGCCAGCCATTACTGGTGGCCGGCAACACTCATCACTGGCCAGCCGACCACTGATGCAAATTCAGCAGTGTGTTCCTTTGGCGGAGCAGAGTTATTCTGGAAATGGGCAATAGTGTGTGTGTTCTATTGCGCAACAGAGGCTCTCCGGAAGCAAAATAGTGGTCTTTTCAGGTGAAAACCGAGCATGCACATGAACATCCCTCGCATCCCAAGACGGAGTAGTTAGCGTAATTTTTAGATTGTTTAGATTACTTAATTCTTTTAATTGCACTTGTGTTGTAATTATTTAATTAGTTAAGGTAGTTAACTTGTTGTGTTGTAATAATTAACTAGCTAGTTAGTTAATTCATTTATTATAATAATTAGTTAAGTAGCTTAGCTAGTTTATTCATTTTGGTTTGTAATAATTAGCTAAATTAGCTTAGCCTAATTAGTTAGGTAATTAGCTTAGTTTATTCATTCAGACTCTCCTTCGTGAGAGTGCAACGTAATAATGTGTATGTCTTCCAACCCCACGTGTTTCTCCCTTTTATTTAACTGCTTATGATGGTTAGTTTAAGGGCATCATGTTTTGATTAGCATACTTCTTGTTTGCATCCATTCGTATTGCATGCACCGAGGCTCGATTCATCATTATAACTGCATTGTTAGTTCAATACTTCTTTGAATACGTGCTTAGACCGCATGCTATTTAATTGTTTCACATGCCATGTTTAGTAGCCGAGCATATTAATTCCATATCGCATGTGTTGCATTAGTCATAGTTAGGATCATGCATTTTTTTTTTCCAACTCTTTTGTTCATTTTGGCTTGGAGTACTAGGTGAGCCTTTACTCGCTTTAGCATATTGCATGTGTGTGATTATTGGCATTGTTGTCATGTCTGGCATGCTTTCCATGAGGCTAATTACTTAATTGATAAACTGTTTGAATGTCTATGAATGAAGGCTTGTTGCTTGAATTGAAATAATTTGAGTAATGTTTATATGCGATCACTTTTTTTAAGGGGTACATATTCGAAATAATTTTCAAAACAAACATGAATCGAAATGTTCCAATTCTTGCAAATTAGTCTATACCTGTGTGTGTGCGTATCACATAATAATGCTAGCCTAATAAACCGGAACAAAAGCATATAATGTTGATAAAAATCATATCATGATTAGTAGAGGCCGATCTTTAATCGAGCGAGCGGAGGTGCTCAAATGTATTCATGACCTTCCCCTCTCGTACCCAAGTTCCCGAGCCAAGACAATCTTGGTGATGACGGACATGTGGCCTTTGGCACAAGTCATGTGTTTCCTAAATTTTTTCAAAATAAAATATTTAGGTGGCGACTCTGTATCTAGCAAAGCAGTTAATTTTTGACAATTTGATTTAAAATCGATTTTTCAAAAGATTTGTTGGATTTGGACTCTTTGGTGTTTATTAATTTCACATTACACTTGTGAGACTAGATTCACAACCGTGAGAATCCGAATTGTAGGGCTTATTTCGACTCTCGAGAGGAAGCGTGAAAAAATCGAGCTATGTGTCTCACATAATTTTTAAACTAAAATAGATAAATAAATAAAATCTCTTCAAATCCATCTTCTAAGATCATTTTCTAAAATCAATTTTCCAATTTTAAAAAATAATAAATATTCATGTGTCTCACATAATTTTTGAATTAAACAAATAAATAAATAAAATCTCTTCAAACCAATCTCCCAAGTTCATTACCTAAAATTCATCTTTTCCTAAAATCAAATATAGAAATACAATTTGTTGACCTTCCAATTTAAAGAAATGAATTAAAAAATTATTTTTCATCTTCTAAAAAGTTTACCTAAAATCCTTCATTCCCTAAAATAAAATAAAGAGAGACCAATTCAAATCTGTACACATAATTTTTGAATAAAAAAATAAAATTTCTTCAAAATCTTCTAAAATCTTTACCTAAAACAACATAAAATAAAAAAGTTCAATTCAAATTGATCATTGCCTAAAATCAATTTTTCAATTTAAAAAATAATAAATATTCATATGCCTCACATAATTTCCAAATTAAACAAACAAATAAATAAAATATGTTCAAACTAATTTTTAAGCGCTTTGATCTTTCAAACTAATTTTTCTAAATTTTTTATTTAAAAAATCAAAAAACGCTAAAAAAATTTACCCATAAATCCCATATGGGAAAATATTGATTCATTTAGTCCAAAGAGTTTTCTTATGAACCAATTAGTCGTTGTAGTTTTAAAAAGTTGTATTTATTTGATTTGGTGCTATTTGAGTTTAGGTGACTGTCCTTTTGTGAATCATTTTTCTAATTTTTCTATTCAATTTTGGGATAGGAATGAAAAAGTGAGGCGTGGAAGATTCTTTCTGCTAGTGTGGTTTTTTGGTGTTACATTAGAGTGTTACACTTTAAAAAAATACACTAAGGAGTTTTTATATGCTACATTGATTGGAGTGTTACTTTTGAAAAATATACACTAAAGAGTTTTTTTTAGAATATTACGTCGTTATGTTTAAAAAAAAAGTACATTAAGGAGTTCTTTTAGTGTGTTACATTGGAGTGTTATGTCTGAAAAATGACAATAAAGAATTTTTATGTGTTACATTGATTAGAGTGTTACGTTTAGAAAAAAAGTACAGTAAGGGGTTTTTTTGAAATTTACGTTGTTACGTTTGAGAAAAATACACTAAAGAGTTTTTTAGTGTGTTATATTGGAGTGTTACCTTTGAGAAAAGTACACTAGAGAGTTTTTTTTTTAAGTGTTATGTTTAGTAATTTCAACATTATGAGAAACTCACATTTGTCACTCAACACATAACTTACGCATTTATGCTTGACTCTTTATGTAATTCACATTAGAATAGGACTTTCAGATTCATAAGAAAAATAAAGGACCAAACAACTTATAAAAATCACTATTTAGAATTTACTGGTGTTTCACCCAAAAATTAATTAGTTAGCCAGTTAGGAAATAAATTTTAAAATTTAAAATTATGAAAACCATCCCATAATTTTTGGGTTTTAAAAGGAGAGAATCACACAAACATAGAATAGGAAAACCTAAAATTATGCATTTCTATTTTTTATTTTCTTTTTCACAACCTAGCGGGACCTATAAATTTCTCTAACCTGCCTTTATATTTGGATCAAAAATTAGAATAGAGTCATATAATGATCAGTGGAGGGGTAAGCATGGCGGCAACAACAATGATGATAAGGTCGGCAAGAGTATTGTTGGTGAAGTCACATGCCTTGCTAGAGTTTAAAGTTTTGTTCGATCTCAACTTTTTTATTGACTACTTTTGACTTGATACATAGAAGACACATGCATGTATATAAATCTGAAGTTATATATAGATATACATGTATGTATACGAATCCAGTGTACCGCCAACCATTCTCTTTTGTTTTAGGTCAAGTTTGACTACTCAAAATAAGTACACACTTTTTATCTTTTTATTTTTTTTTCATCACATCACCTCTCTATTTTTCTGCACATCTTTTCGTAAAAAGATAAAAAGTACACTTATTTAGGTCATCCCAGACAATCCCTTAGTTTTAGATTATTAGATGCATGTCATGTTCAATAATTTGGTTATCATGAATTGATTTTAGGAGAAAGCTCAATTCAGTGTAAGGTTATAAAAATTCAAGTCAATTAGTAAACTTTATAAACATTAATAATTAAAGTCTTGTTTTTTTTTAATTTTTTTTACAAATCTATAATTATTTTGTGAAAGCTCTACATAATTGTGATTTAAAATATGGCCCTTAATTTACGCAAACCTAATCTTAGATAGCTTTTCATACATAACTATATAAAATTTTTATCCAAATTTAATTTTTTTTAATAAACATGCGTAGCCAAGTACATATTTCTTGTTTTTATTATAAGAAATTACTTATGGATTTCAATTTACCAATTTAATAAATAAATAGGTTAAGTGATTCATAAATTTGGCATAGTTAAAAAAATAAAAATAAATAATGATTAGGTTTTGGATGAGCTTCTAAGCCACTTTAATATCTAATTCAACACTAACTCCACGAGTCCAACTCTAATCCATTTTTACGTAAGTGTTATAATATGAGAAAAATTATAAATTTTATGCATGAGTAGACAAATTTTTACACAAATAAAATAGACAATGAATAAATAGTTTATTCACAAATGTGATTTATTATATCGGATGAACCCCAACGATAGGATAAATTAAAATTATAAACTCATGCAATGCATTTATATTTTATGGTAAATGTATTTTTTGTAATTTAATCTTTAATTTTTACTCATTAAACTATGACATGTATTTCTTATCAATAATTTATTAGTCAATGTGCACATAAGTTGGTCCGGACATTCGGATATTAAAAAAAAAATTAATTGTTAAAATTTAATAAAATGGCTCAAAATTTAATTGTCTAAATTATTTTTCAATATATTTTAGACAAATTTTATGCTATTATTTAATTTAATTTTTATTTTTTCATATAATATTTATATTTGTGCATAACACGGGTATTATGATAGTTTAATAATAATTCAAAAATAAAAAGTGGAGTAAACCCTTTAAAGTAAAATGGCTAATAGATGTTGAATGTGTTTGGTAGTTTGGGGAGTATTTTCTGGCTAAAATAGTTAATAAATTAAACCAAGTTATTATGTTACTCTTTTTAATTTTTTTTATATATCTTTTATAAAAAAAAAAATTAGAATAATTATTTCTTAAACAAAAGCATACAGCAGGCACCTCCTCTTTGTAGTTTTATTAGTGTAGGTTAGCTGGAGAATCACAATCTTGCTTGTAAATTAAGGCCATGTTTGGGATAATCTTTTTTGGTTATTTTAGTCATAAAAATACAAAATAAATTAAAAAGTTAATAAGATAAAATATCACATTCAGATTATAATTATTTTATTTTTTTTCTCATAAAAATCAAAAAAATCAAAAAATTCATCCCAAATAAAACTTCTTAACCCTAAATTAAAATAGTCAAAATATTAAAAAAATTAAAAAATCAACTCCCGAAGGAAGAGTCATTCTTTAACGTAGGTTAGTTAGTGAATCACATTCTTACTGGTAGATTAAAGGTTTGTAGAGTGATTTTTCAAAAAGTGATTTTAAAGTGAGTTTTTTTTTTTTTTTTTCTTTTAATGAAAGAAATTTAATTTTACGAGGGCATCATAATTATTTCTCCTTTTAATTCTCAAGTCAAACCTTATCACTCTACAATTATTCTATGAAAAATTATTCTAAATTTTTTTGACTTTTTTCATTTATACACGTGGCAAACAAAAACTAAAATGTTAAAAATTTTAAATATTTTATCAAAAAATTTATTAAATACCCGCATAAATGTGAATCTTGCACATAAATATGAATCTCATATTTATGCGAGTATTTAATAAATTTTTTAATAAAAATTTGGATAAATTATCAATAGAACCCGATAGTTGGACTTAATTTACATCAAGTTCGATTGAAAATAAATCTTAATAAAATTGTTACTAAAAATATTTTTTTGGGACCATTTTTTATATATGCCATTAAAATTAACAATTAATGACTTTTTTGTCACGATTTTTATAAATTGTTACTAAAACTTATAATTAGTGATTTTTTTTTTGTGATAAATTTTTTAAACTATTAGTGAAAGTTGAAAATTAGTGACTTTTTTTTAGGATGATTTTTTTAAACTATCACTAAAACTTATAATTAATGATATTTTTGTGACTAAAATTTTAAAGTGACATTAAAAATTAACAATTAATAACTTTTTTAATGAAGTTTGATAAAATAATATTATTAATTATTAAGTGTCCTAAATGTTTAGTATCATGAGCATTACTCTAATGACAAGGAAGTTATATTATGCTTTACAAAAGGACGGTGGAGATAGATAATAAAAAAAAGAAAAGAACGAATCTCACACTAAGAATTGATGTGATATAACAATTCTTTTGTTTGACATATAAAAAGAGGAGTCATTTTGAAAGATTATGTATCATATATATAAGTTATAATTAGGGTGTGTATAATACCGCTGAAACTGTCGAAATCGTTAAAACGGTATCGAATCGCACCGCCAAGGTAAATTTGTTATTATTTGCTAATCGAACCGTCGGTTTTTGGTAAGAAAAATGGCAAATTCTAATGATACTTTCATCAATCTGTCGGTTTTTATTTTTCTTTCAAACCGCACCGACCCGCACCGCTATTAAATCATGTTTGATAAGATTTTAAAAATTCTTTTTTACTTAAGTTTGCTTGTTGTTCTATACCTTAGAATATAGTATTATATTACTGCTCGAGGGGAATTCAAGATGTCAGTAATCCAAAATAAAGTTGGATTCCAATTCACCTTTCAATCTTTTTTTTTTCTAGCGATGTTGCAAACTTGCATTAGCTCACTTTTCAATCTAAATACTTTTCAACAGTAAACATTTTCAATATATTGTAAACCCTGAATGATATTAATTTTATGTATTGTATTTGATCATTGTAGCTTCCACAGATGCTTGTGATGAACTGATTGCATAGTCGTTGATATTATCATTTTGTTGCTACACTTGCTGCATCAGAAGAAAGCTTCGCAAGATGCTTAACATCACGGTATCTCTCGTCTATTTTTTACTCTTTGATTTAAGTTTTGTAATTTGAATTATATTTTTTATAAACCGCCAATCCGCCCAAACCGCCTATCTCTCGTCTTTTTTTTACTCTTTGATTTAAGTTTTGTAATTTGAATTATATTTTTTATAAACCGCCAATCCGCCCAAACCGCCAAGGCAAATCCACCATTATTTGCCAACCGAACCGTCGGTTTTTGATAAGAAAAATGGCAAATTCTAGTGACACTTTTATCAATCCGCCACCCGCTATATGGTTTCTATTTTTCTCTCAAACCGCACCGACCCGCACACCCCTAGTTATAATATACTATTTATTCGGTTAATTATCATAAATATTATAATTAAATTTTTTAATCATAAAAAAAAATAATACGTCATAATTAAACACTACATAAGATATAACAAAGAATATTTTAAATCAGAATCAAAATAACAATTATGATAAGTCATAACTAATGACTCATAATTAATAGTATAATAAATTATAACTATAGACCAACGTTATAATTGAGTCTTCGTTTGGTAATGATTTTTTTAGTTAGTTTTTTGACTTTTTTAACTTGAAATGTTTTTGTTCATTTTGTAGCCTTGATTGGCTTCTTTGACTTTTTAACTTTGGAATAGTAAATTTTTTTTTTTTTATCCTGTTGTGATTTTTTGACTTTTTTGTGATTAGTTAGCCAACTCAAAAACCAAACAACCCCTGAAACATCTCAAAATAGAGGGTGTATTATAAAATTTCCTTACATAGAGAATTGATTCTTTTTTTTTCCTTTTCTTTATTTTATTTTATTTTATTTTATGAAGATTGTAGGATGTTATAGATATAAATTTGAACATATAGTAAAAAAAAATTAAAGAAATAAAAAAAAAATC
This sequence comes from Camellia sinensis, assembly GCF_004153795.1. Classification (NCBI taxonomy): domain Eukaryota; kingdom Viridiplantae; phylum Streptophyta; class Magnoliopsida; order Ericales; family Theaceae; genus Camellia; species Camellia sinensis. Next base: position 2,636,065 of record NW_021025263.1, read on the forward strand.
AACAGATAAATTAAGGGATAAAATTGATACAAAATGTCATCTAAAATAATAAATAAAAAAAAAACTTCTCACCAACCTATTTACAAAGGATGGACCTCTCACTAATAACAAAAATACTTACTAAACCTAATGTCTTATACCTATATTGGACATTTTAACAATTTTTTCTTTTAATAATTACCTCTATGAAAATCACTTTTGACCACCACCAACTACTTTTATCTAACACAACTAACTACTTTTATCTAACTTCAATTACCACCTCTGTCTACTATATTTAGGGTTATTTGAAATGTTCTAAATATTAGTATACTTTCTGACTTTTTTAAAAATATTGGGTTAAATTTGAAGTAAAGTGATAAAAAGGTAATATGATTTAAATAAAATGATATAACTTAAATAGAATAGTGACTTTTCCACTTTTTAATTTTTTTTAAGAATTAACAAACAAAGTCTTAATCGTGGACAACCACGTTTGGCTACTACTACTAGCCAATGACGTTTCTCATTTATTTTCAAAACAAAATTTTAAAATGCATATTTACTATATATATATATATATATATTTAATTAAAAATAAATATAAACATGTTTAATATTTTATTATGTAAAAAAATAAGAAGAAAAAATGAAGACAAAAAACAAACAGGGGGCAAACACTATATATATTTGAAGGTTTGGGTACGAGAGAGCGACATAGAGAGAGGAGAGAGCGTGAGAATGGAGAAGAAGTACGAACAGTTTAAAGGGCAGCCGAGGCTGCCGAAATTCGCTGTCCCGAAACGTTACGATATCAACCTCAAACCAGACCTCGTCACCTGTAAGTTTGCCGGTGCCGTCAAAATCACTGTCGACGTTGTCACCGGCACTAAGTTCATCGTCCTCAACGCCGTCGATCTCGTTGTTGACCGCAACTCGCTGCACTTCACAGATACCAGCGGCTGCAAGGTATCGCTTCATCTATTTATTATTCTTATTATTTTTTATTTTTTATAATTGTTGTTGTTGTTGTTATAGATGTGAATCAATTGGGTATTATTATTTGAATTTGTTGTTGGTTTGTAATAGGTAGCGGAGGTTTTGGGGGTTGAACTTTTCGAAGAGGATGAGATCATGGTGGTGGAGTTTCCTCAGAAACTGCAGCTTGGACTTGGGGTTTTGTGCATTGCCTTTGAAGGAACCTTAAATGACAAAATGAAAGGCTTCTACAGAAGGTTTCTCTCTCTATTTATATAGGAAAATGAGTGAGAGTACTAATTAGTGCTATCATTAATGATGTGACAGTGGGTTTCACCAGAAATGATTTAATGTTTTGGTCTTGGTGTTATATTTTTTTTTTTTATTGAGTGTGATGTTATTAGTGGTCTTTTAGAGTTCCAAAATTAGTGATCTCTATCATTGTTGATTTATATACTATAGAGTTCATAAAAAAAATATTATAGATGAAATGTTATATAAATATATAAGGTGTATTTCATTATATTTTTTTTTAGACAAACACTACCTCAAATAAAAAAAATCAAATTTTAATATATAAAAAATTGTGCAACTCGCCGGTGTATTGCACACGTAGGCCGCAAACCCACCCTTATTAACCCATAATTTCCTTAGAAAGAGAAATCAATAGTTCAAATTTATTTTATTTATGAAATTCACACTTCATTAACTTAATCTTCATCACACTAATATATTCGGAAAATCAGAATAAGTTATAAGTTCATAAGGGTGAGTTCTTAACATTTTTCCTCATACATATACTAGTAATTACACACGTGTGATGAAATCTACAACCCTAGGCAGTTGATAGATTTTTTGTTTGGTATGGCATTAACTGCTCTTGTGTTTGGTATTTTCAGAAATAAAAGAAAATGTTACAAAGCTACAATTATGGTGTGTTTGGTTGAGGGATTTAGGGAGGGATTTGGAAATGGAAAGGGAAAGGGAAAAGGTGTGTGAAACTATGTGAAATATATACCTATTTTATTCACATTTCACCTACCTTTTCCATTTCCCTTTCCAAATCCCTCTCCAAATTCCCCAACCAAACACAACATTAACTAATTTGTAGGCTTCATATAATTGTAACTAGCGGTGGCTGCGCACACGATGCGGATGCGAAAAACTATATGTATATTTTATGATTAAAGAAGATGAATAGAAACGTACCATATTTGTGATTTTTAAATATCTGAATTTATTTTATTTTTTTACATGACAGTTTTCAAAATCATTAATTGTTAGGGATAATTTGAAATTGGTAGTTACACAAACCATGGGTGTCTTTAGAATCGGTAGTTATAGAAGGGTAATTTAGGAATAAAAAAAGATGTGAAGAAATTGTTCATACCAAGTAACCTCCCGACTTTATATATGAAAAATTTTATTTTCACATACTTACTTATTTCAGTGCATATTATTTTTCAATACACACACTTTTTTATTTGGTTTTTAGTTATTCTTCCCGTTTCACACACTTGATATTCCAATTATATCTTAACTCATATTGTTATACACACATCACCTAAACCCTCATTCCACACACATTTACCCTCCTTAACCAATATATGAGTTAATAGGCACCAAATGGCCCCAAAGCTCCAGCCAAATTAGTTAAATTGTGAATATTGTTCTCTCTCCTCTTATATGACTATTATTATTTATTTATTTATTTTAAAAAATTTATTTATTAAAATTGTGTGCTTTGTATTTATATATTTATATATTTTGATTTTTTTTTTTTTTTTGTTCTTATAACTGGTTTATTTTATTTACTTAAATTTTTTTCTTTTGTGCAATTAATTAGGAACTCTGTGATGTCTAAATAATACATGAAGTGGATAAGAGTGGAAAAAAAAAATGAAAAAAAAATAGAAGAGAAAATAGAGAGATAACGGAGTAGACTGGAAGATTATATATATGACCAGCTCACCATCACACCAAAACCACCACTGAACAGCTTCGTAATCCACCTCCAAACAGAGCTTTTCCAACCTAATAGTAGGGAATTTATGTCTTTGACACATCAAATTCACGCGACCCTTGCTTGACGTCGTTGAATCCAATTAATTGAAGTTTCAATTGGATGGGGTATTCAAAGGATTTGGGTTTTGCAGAGTGAAGGATTTGAATTTTGCTTAAAAGATGTGTATTGAGATTTTGTTATTTTAAAAAGGTGTATTAAAAAAATTTGATATAATATTGGGGGGTGTATTTTCATGACCATTATAGTAAATTTTCTTTTATGGTACAATTGTCATTAAAATAATATTTCATTAAGTGTTTGTATGGAGGTAAATAAGTATGTAGAAATAGAATTTTCCTTAACTTAGAATGCTATTATTAGTATCTCATCAATTATTTTGGACCCCTTAGTTTTTAGTTTTTAGTTTTTTTATTATTTTATTATTTTTTATTATTACAATAATAACCTCAAATGAAATTACTAAAAAAGACATAAAATTTTTTGAGACACCTCATCTCACAATTAAGGCTATATATCGATTACATTATGAGTTAAGGTTTACGAGACCACCTACCTCCATTACCACCCAACCATCTCAAATCCCACATTCAAAACTTATCCACCCTTAAAACTTTGAAAACCCTTTGGCGACAATATTCTGGTGACAATGGTGGCAACCATTTGATTACATACACTTCTCCGGCAATGATAATAAGTGAATTTGTTTGACAATCACAACTCTATAAGACGAGAGAAGTACAATAATAAAAGCTCAGAAGAAGTTCATAACTTTGATGGTGTTTTTAGTTCATAAGAGATTGGTTAGGTATTGAAAAAATTGACAAACATAATAAAAATTGTTCGTCATTTTTTTGGGGACTGAACTTCTTAACATATGACTAAAATTTAGGAATACATGTCCGAACATTGTTTATTTGTTAAGGAACAGGTAACCGAACATTTTTTATTTATTCGGAAATAGATAATCGAAGCAACAGTAGAAGCAGACAAATAAAAGAGGTCGGATTACCCTTGGATAATCGACCGGAGGTTGACAGGGGCGAAATCTTGACCAATTTTGCTCACATAGAGAGCATATAAGTACAGTAAGGCCATGGATGAATGACAAAAAATCAACTAGAAAAGCATAACAGTGGATTGTGTTGTGTTTTTGGGGTATGAGGCTATGCATTTGAATGGGTGGAAAGTTTTTACAAATATAATTTTGGTATTATTTGGGAGGATAAAATAAATTTTAAGAGTTTTACAATTTACAAGTGGGGGTCCAAAGAAATAGAGGATCCAAAATAATTGATGGAGTGCTAATAGCAGTACTCTTTCTAATACCAAGTCTTTGGGCAGACTATCAATCCCAACACCTAAGGCCCATCATAATCCAAAGGTATTATGAATCATCTTTCCAAATTTGTAAATAAACACAATATTAATGGGTTTCACCTCTATCTTAATCCAATCCCTCCTTTATCCCCCAAAACAAACGAGGCCATAGAGTAATGAATGTGTGACTCCAAATGATTTAGAGGTTCTAAGCCGAAATAATGAATGTGTGAAGCATATATAACCAGTTAAAGGAGAGCAACTAACTTAACTTGAATGTTTTCTAGAATTGATATATATATATATATATATTTTATCAAGAAACTAAACAAAGACCCGGATTCTGTTGGAGGGCCCGGTCTGTCGGGCTTGGTACCTGGGCGAGCGTTTCTTGCGTCAGACCCTGGGTTTACCGGAGCAGATAGTTCCGGGTCTGCCTCCTACACACATGAGGCATACTGAGGGGTTCTCTTTTGAGCACATGAGGGACTACACCGTCGGCTGGGGTGCAGAGTGCCACAGAGGCGAGGGCGACTACGTAGAGTACATCCGGTCCTACATTATGCGACCCTTGAGCGGTGGTCGTCGGGCTGAGAGGGAGAGGACAGCGGCAACGGCAGCTGGGGCAGGAGTGGGAGCGGGGGTTGGAGCAGGAGCGTCGAGGAGAGCTCGAGTCCGCGGTAAGGGCGCGGTTCAGAGAGGTCGGGGGGTTAGCTGGCCTGCTCTGCCCACTGTATTGACATGCCAAGGGCAGGGTGGGGCGACGTACCAGATTCCCTTTGCTTCTCCCCCGGCTGACCATGAGTTGGTCGGGTTCTATGACTTACCACCTCTGGTATGCACTGCTTCCTCTTGCATCTTGCATTGTCATTTTATTTCAGTTTATTTTGATATTCCGCAGAATACTGATGCCTTTAATACTTTTGCAGGCGTCCTCTGAGTACACCCGGCAGTCCCTGGAGTTGAATGCCTCCATGATGGGGATGCTACAGCGGACCTTCGACCTCCTGGCCCTCTATAGTATTCCAGTATGTTCTTCTGATCACGTCCTCAAACCATACTCATAAGCTACTTCACATAATCTGGTGCACAACACAACCCTCGATAAGCTGCTCACGTCATTCATACACTGTACTCATATACTGCATTCTGCACTGATAAACTACTCACAGCATTTGCACACTGTACTCATACACTATATTCTGCACTAGTAAACTGCTCACGGCGTTTGCACACTGTATTGCATACATTGTATTCTGTACTGATAAACTGCTCACGGCATTCGCACGCTGTACTCATACACTGTATTCTGCACTGATAAACTGCTCACGGCATACTGATACGTTTGACTCTTATACTTTTCAGCCTCCTTTCCCGATTCCCACTGTGGGAGGTGTTCCAGCTAGGTCCTCTATTCCTGCTCGAGGAGGGCGTGGAGATGCTGTACGTCCCCGTACCAAGGCGGGGCGTGTTCATGTCGGGAGTAGCTCTCGGGCGCCGACCCCTGATGATGACGATGATGATGATGATGAGTCCGAGGCAGAGGCAGAGGCCGAGAGTATTCCCCCGCACCAAGGCGGGGCGCACTCACGTCGGGAGTAGCTCGCGGGCTCCAGTCCCTGATGACGATGACAAGGAGTCGGAGGCAGAGTCGTCGTCGTAGGAGACCGGAGACGGCTCGGACTTGGGCTCAGATGACAGCGCTGATGATGCTCCTGGACCTTCGTCCAAGAAGAGGACTAGGACGGACTCCCAGGCCTGAGATCCTTTGTCATTGATCCAGATTTTTGCTGTTTTTCTTTTTCTTTTTTCTTTTGTACCTTTTGCTGGTAACTAGAGTACCTTGTACTGCCTCAGGCAGATTTTTATTTCTAAAACAATGTACTTGAAAAAGATGATGAAATGAAACAAACTTTTTGTCTGAAAAAGTGTTGTATTTGTACATTTCATGTATTGCATCGCATTGTATCATGTTGCACCTCAATGTGAATGGAATTGACCTATTGTCTGAAAATTGAACACTTGCATTGTAATAATCAGATAACGAACCAATCAACAGCAAAAACAAACCATACCAACCATTGCACATTCTGAACATTTGGCTGATACTCTACTGGGGGGTACTCTGCATACAACCCATAACACAGTGCTTGGCTCATTTTGCACACAACAAATCCTGAACAAAAAGCCAAAATCTGACAAGACGGACCATGAGGGTTGAATCCACTGAAGTTGAAGCATACTCAGATGCGATCTGAAAACCCAGAGGCTTCGAAGAGGCCCCTGTTTTCCTGTTCACACTTATCGGGGGTGAACCCTGCAATTGGTATGGAAGAACCGAATCATGTTTTTGCACAAATGTGGAGAATGGCACAGCATTCTGAGCATAAAACGATTAATTTTTGAAATTGAAGAAGGGTTTTCAACCGGGTATTGAGCCTACAACTGAACGCAGCATACTGTGACTCAACAAAAGGTACACGACCTAAACACATCGAGTAACACTCGGAAAAGACTCAAAACAAAGGTTGAGGTAAACAAAACGAAAGACACGACATACAGACGCGTTAACGGAGACGGGGGACCTCAGATCACGAGGAGCCAGTTTCTCTGGGTATTGTTTCCCACCCTTTTCTCCTTTGTGATTCTCACATCACTCTGGCACTCAAGCTTGGTTTTTCTCTCAAAACCCTTTGGCTCGCTTTTTCTCTCAACTTACACCTCTCTATTCTTTATTCTCTCATTTTTCGTCCCTCCCCAAGGTGATTGATGAATGAATAGGAAGTTGCAGGTTCATGCCCAACGCCGTTAGCTCACAGCTATTTCTTCTGGTAGGTAGAGTGCCCTCCTGGCAAGTATGTTGATAACGGGGGAAAGACAGAACGCCTGACTCAACTGTGCCCCTAGTTCATCATTTTGACCATTTTTGTTTTGGTTTTCTATTAAAACAATTTTGACCAATGTGAGGGTTAGATTAACACACTTGTTCGATTTTTGATCTGAAAACCATGCAAGTCAGGCTATGAGCACTGGAAATTTTCCTTCTTTGGGTCCTAGAAAATGGTCCAAGTTTTGAAAAATAAAGCAATTTTCGAGAAAATGGTCAACCTCATTAAAAATTCTCAAAAACTATATTTGTAAACGGCCGCCGCCCAATGAGCGCGGAACTCATTCTCGAGATGCACAACCTCGGATCGGAGGTAATGAAAAATTGCCCCTTGTTTGAAGGACGCTGCACGGTAACGGAAAGTTGCCCCTGGTTTGAACGGTGACTCATGGCAACGGAAAGTTGCCCCTTGTCTGGATGATGTCGCAGCATATTGTAAACAGTCCTTACCAGTGATGATCATGACTGAACTTCCTCGGATACGGAGAAGACGAAGATGGTCAAAACCAATATATGGACACAGTCACTTTGAAGGTGTTGAGGGCTGGACTTTAGGACGAAGTTGCCTATGTATCTGGTTATCACAACCGAACTATCGGATTCAGAGAAGGCAAGGATGATCAAAACCATTACATGGACTGAGGCGCTATGAAAGCGTTGGGGGCTGGACTTCAGAATGAAGTTGCCTACGTATCCCAAACATGGGAATCAAGCCTTACGTAGTTCCGGTTAAGGTACACTCGGGTATTTTAACCTTCACTTTTTAGGCTCTAACTTTTGCCAAGGTGCCCGATGCGGGTTTTCGACCTTGCGAGCTTCTTTTCATTTTCTTTTTTTTTTATCTTTTCATTCTCTTTTTTTTCTTTCTTTTTTTTTACATTATTATTTTTTGCTTTTTTTTTTTGTATTTTTTTCTTGCTCTAACTTTTGCCTGAGTCGCTCAAAGGGTAAAAGTGTAACCAGTCCATGCCAAATGGTTTTAGGGTTTTGAAGCCATCCGTATCCAGGAGAGTGGCTGTTGTATTGATTTGTAGAAGGATCCATCACGGTTGCTTCACGAGCTTTTTCTGGTGAGATCTAATCTTTTTGATTCGACTTTGGTGCCTCTTGTTCGAGGGCTGCTTCAAAACTGGCCATGCGGGCCTCCTTTGACAGTTGACCGTTGAATGTTCCGAATGAGTTCGAGTTTCAAAACGAACAGGTCGAATCTTGAGGCTGAGAGCGATCCTAGGTTGCACAATCTGAAGAGCGATTCCATACAGATATTCACAGGGCCGCGTAAAACATTTGTTTTTGAAAGTTTTAAGAAAGCGACAAATCGCTCGCGCCGAAGATAGTGTAGAACCGATCTGGATCAAGCTAGGGTCCTTCTCAGTACTCACGCTAACAAGCATGGTTTCATTCATTAAAGGCTTAGCATGCCTCTCCTTTTCTCAAATTGATCAAAGTTTTGCAAAACTCAAGGAATCCCTTCCTCTTTGTTTTCACCGCAGTGTTAAAGAGGTTTTGAAAAACATAGGTCAATGCAATGATTTTCAGGGCACAAGAGAACAGGTGGAATGCACGGCCGTTTGATTCAAATCCTCTGGCACAACTAGCCCAAAACAAACATTAAGCACGGAAACGTGATAACCGCAGCTGTTTCATTCAGGTTTCTCAGATGTAACTGGCTCCACAGCAGAGACAGACTCAAAAAGAAAGCAAAAAGGTTAAATACAAAAATGGTGTTCGAGGCAACAACCCCGGAATCACTCGACATCCCATACAACGGGATTGACTCGGCACCACAAGACAGACCCAAAAACAAAAAGACTGACTCAAAGCAAAGAGGCAGACTCAAAACAGAACAGAGAACTGACTCAAAAACCCGAGCCAGAAGATACAAAACTGTATTTACAAATGCTCAAAAAGTGCGTGCCAGACGCCACATCTGAAATACACTGAGCGCCGACCGCAGGTGGTCCAACTCCTGATCACATACTCGCAGTATCCTCAAACTCCAACAGCTCGGTGGTAACAGACTTCGCTGAGGTAGGTGGAAGAATGACCTCATTATCGATCAGATCTTGCACTTCATGGCGAAGGCGAAAACAGTTGTCGGTGGCATGACCAGTCTGTTGGTGGTACGCGCAGTACAAAGCAGCATCATGTGTGAGAGGGAGATTCTTCGGGAGAGGCCGAGGTTCAAGGGGTTTGAGGTGCCCCCTTTCGGCAAAAATCTGAAGTGCCTTAGACAAAGGCATGTAGAGAGCATGAAAGATCATGCGCCCTCGGGGCAGGTACTTTGAAGTCTGAGTATTCTTACTAGACGGACTAGCAAAAGGGTCGGCAGGCTCTGCCTTGGTTTTCTGATCTTTCCCAGGTGCAGGGTTGGGAATAGGAGGAACTGTTTTGGTATGACGGGGCCTATCCCGATTTTCTGACTGACTTGAACTACCCTCAGGTGGAGTGGGGAAAGCATCCTCCACAGTTTTTGCCACGACTGCGGATATCTGTTGCTTGTTCATCCCCCCGGCTTTCAAAGCCTCGACTGCCCACAGTAGTTGTTCAATTGGATCGACATCTACCTTCATTTTGTTCTTATCTCTGGCCTCAGCTTGATCAGGGGTTTGGGTTACTACATCAGAGCAAAGCCCGATTGTTGCTGACACGTCGTTGCTGTAGCTGGAGGCAACCTCTGGTTGGCTGAGCTCTATCACAATCCGCCTCCAGTAGCGGGGGCTCCTCTGGTATGAAATTCCCGGCATACGGTGCCACTGGTGGCGAAGCTGACATTCCATAGGCCAGATCGGCCACGGATCTCTGGAGGTCACCAATCATTTCCATCAGCTCGAATGTAGTGGGCTCGCGAGCCTGATACAACTGGGGGGTCCAGATCGGGTGCGCGACAGGCGACCTAGGCGGATGCGATACATCAACATCGGTTTCATCCCGCAGGGTGATCCCTTGATCTAGCGTAGCTGTCATAACCACAATCTCTTCTGAATTCTGCGTCATCATAAGTCCTGCCTCGGCAAGGGGGAACACTAGCTATTCTGTATCAATTCTCTGGACACTCTGAACTGAAAGGAAAAACAAATAGCATTTCAGCCCAAACAGATCAATCGCAGGTGTAGCCGAACGACTGCACTCTACTACTGATCACTGTTCCCCAGAATCACTGTTCCCAAACTGAACAATTATTACCCGCAAATAACTGATTTCTCAACAACCCTGATACTGGTGCCCTCGGGCTTAATACTCAATCTTGCGAACCGATATGTACGTTCCTGTAGAGATACATTCTAAAGCACATAGCAGATAAGTGAGAGCCAAAACACCCCTATGTTGGGGTAGGGTTTCCCTGTCCTATTTTGTCAGGAGCTAGGGTTTCACTACGCACACAGTGGTTTTCAAACAACCTAACATCGAGTAAGCAACCTGTCCTAATTTGGAATGGTCACTATGGATTTCGATATGCACTAGGTCGAAGGGTCGAAAAGGGCCCCGGTGAAACCACGGTTTGTGTTCCCATACTGTTAGAGCCCACAACCGGTTAGCCTTATGGCATGCTTTGACAAAGTCAAGCCTCGGCCAAACCGTTCAGGAATGGCAGATGGCAAACACGGTGTCCTAGGCGCACCAATGCACATGCAATGCAAAGAGACACATAAATGAAATCAAAACAGGATATCATGAGTTCGAGTCAAGCTCTCTAAAATCCCCAGCAGAGTCGCCAGAAAGTGTAGACGCCCCCGCGTGGGGCCCTCGCTACAGTTCGGACTCAATTTGTGTCACGGTTCTTAATCTGAACCAAAGAGCCCAAATCCGGCAAATCGTTTTGAGAAACAGATTTTTGAAAAGAAGTGTCAAACATGGACTGCTTTGCTAGATACAGAGTCGCCACCTAAATATTTTATTTTTGGGGGAATTTAGGAAACCCTGACTCGGTGCCAAAGGCCACGTGTCCATCATCACCAAAGTTGCCTCGGCTCAGTAACTTGGGTACGATTGGGGAAGGTCAACTATGAGCACCCCCTCTCGCCCGATTTGAAGATCGGCCTCTACTAACCGTGATATCCAATTTTGAAAAACATTATGTGTTCTTATCCCGATTATTAGCCTAGAATTACTATGTTATGCGCACAACATAAAAGTATAGACTAGATTGCCTAATTTGGGAATAAGCATTGCATATCCGTTTGTTTTGGAAAAATGTTTTGGAATTTGCTACTCGCAAGTAAGATAAAATACGGATTTCAACGAGTTTTTCCAACTCAAACAATCTAACCTTCACCCACAGGCATTCAAACAGTTTATATCACATAAGCAGCTTTGAAGCCTGAGCATTCTTACTAGGCGCACTAGCAAAAGGGTCGGCAGGCACTGCCTTGGTTTTCTGATCTTTCCCAGGTGCAGGGTTGGGAATAGGAGGAACTGTTCTGGCATGACGACTAGTTAGTAATCATATGCAAGATCCTAGTTCATGTTAAGTGGCTAATGCAACAGGTACAGAATGTCACTAGAATAGGCTCGGCTCATCCTAGGATGGCATGTGGAATGCAACAAGTAACACGTATTCAAGTTAGATTTGAAATACTATGCAGTTAGTATGATGCGCTGAGCCCGGTGCATGCGATACAAACGAATGGATGCACACATGCATAGCATAAGGTATGCTAAATTGAATACGCCCTAATACTAACCCTCAAAAGTAGGTAAGTAAAAGGGAGAAAGAAGTTGGGGTTGGAAGACATGCACACACGCATCCACACTTATTACAAATATGCCCTCACTCGGAGGGACTGAAAGAATAACACAATTAATTAACCTACAAGCTAATTAAAATGTTGCTGACCAATTAAACTAATTAAAATAGTTAAGCAAATTAAGTAATCTAAGAAAGCAGTAAACAGCCTCGGGAAGAGGGCCCAATGCAATGCATGTTCGGCTCCGCTCGGCAAGCCACTGCCATGTACAAGTTGCCTCTGCTTTGACTGTTATCCTTCTCTGAAGACTGCACAAGTCCCAGGGTTGCTTCTCTGACTGCTGTGGGACACCATCGGTTGATAAGAATGGCCACCGGCCAAGGGGCATGGTCACCGGCCACTGATTAAGATATCGGCCATCCATGAATGGTCGACCGGCACTCCACGTAGCCGACCGGCCAAAAATTCCTGCAGAAACCTGTCTTGACAGCAGCAGAGGGCAAAACATGGCATGGCAATGCATTTCAAGCAAATGTGTGCGCCAACACATCCTTTATCATGTTTGTGACTCAAAGGGACATGGTTCTCGATTCTCGGACTACCAATTGCGCATTTCAATGCGTGATGGCCCAAGAAACCAAGCATGCACTTTGATTTTAAATGAAATACAATGCACATAAACATATAAGGGAACCTTCAACCTCTATCATGGCTTGATCAAGAGGTGAGGCATGCATGCTCATGTAATGCAACCTAGGCATGTGAACTAGGCATGCAACTTGATCATGCAAGCAAGTAATGACGCTAGGCACACAACCTATGGAATGAATCATGCAAGGCATGGAATGACAAGCATACAACATGTAATATGGGCATGCAAGTAGGCAAGGCATGTGACAACATGTTAGGCAACTTAACCACAATAAATGTATGCCAAATGCGAAACCCCTTAAGCATGCAATAACACATGATAAACCCAAATGTGCAATCAACACACAAAGGGTGAACTTAAACCAATTTAGGCAGCCCTCAAGCAAGCCCAAAACAGTGGCCAATAACTAAGGAAATGAGGCCAAATGCACATATAAGCGTACATGTAAACATGGTCCATCACTTAGGCACAAATAGTAACTTCTAAGCACACTTAAAAGAGGCTGAACATGGATATGTGGCATGCATCATGAACTCTGAAGTTGCATGAGAGAGATGTGCCAAACCAACTAATCAAAACAAGCAAAGCATGCAACAATGGTCCAAGAAGCCAAGGAGGCTTGAACCAAGGCTAAATCAACCAAGCCTCACAAGGCTAAGGGTGCTTAAAACAGGTCCAATGCAGACCTAAGCAAAGCTAGGGATGCACCTAGATGGCATCCAAGTAGTCTAAATATGCAAGCATACAAAGAAGCACATTCATGGAGCATAAGGCAACAACCTTTTAACGCATTAAAGGGGGATCAAATGCAAGCACATGGGCACATCATGAGGTCTGAAATAACAAGTCAAGTGGTTCCAAACCACTGAAACAAAGCAAGGATGGCATGCTAGAAGGGCCAAAGCTTAAGGCCTACAAGAGAGTTTGCATGGTAGCTATACAAAGCAAAGCATAGATGACACAAATGACCAAAAACAGTCCCTTAGCATACTAAAACAAGCATAAAAGGCTCACAAAGCTAGGCCAAAACACATGAGCATGGTAGTCTAAATGCTAGGCACATGTTGAGGCAAATCATGGCATTACAAGGCATGTATGCTAAGCAAGCATGGTGTATCAAAACCAACTCAAAAAAATGCTATTTCATGGCAAAATAATCATAAATAATAGGTAAGGCATGGTCAACAAGAGCCTAAGCTAGGTGCTCCCTCAAGAGGTAAAAATGGTCCTTTTCAAGGACAACAAGGAGAGGGGGTGGCCCTCTCTTTCTTGGGACCCCAAGGCACCATCCTTACCACTGAAATCCCTCAAGATTTCAGTGGTGAGGAGGCCCAAACACCAAGGTCTCGGAGCTCACCCAAAATGGCACAAAATGGAGCCTTACAAGGCTTAAGAGGGGTCAAACAACCCCAAAGCTTGAAGCAACCTTAAACAACTATTCAGAGGGCCTAGAAAAAGAACTTTTTTATGTTATACACAAAGCTTAAATACAGATGTAAGATAGGTAAAAGTAGTGTACAAAAATGGAGGATAAAAGGGAAAAGTGATTACCCTTGTAGACCTTCTTCAACAATGGAGCTCCAGCAGCTTCTTGAGGTTGAAATTGGCTCCAAGAACTCCAAGAACACTCCTTTGGCCCTCAATAACCAAGAAAAGGTGTAATGGTGGGTGTTTGTGTGCAAAAGTAGGACCAAACACACACTAAACTAACAAGAGAGGGAAATATAGAGATGGAATAGATACAAATTCCTAACCCTAATATCAAAGCTCTCTAAAAATGTTGTCTAACCCTAAATCAAAGAGAGGAGATTCTCTCTTATAGAGCTCTCTCTTGTAAAGCTTGTCAAATAAGCTTGTCAAGAGAAGGGATCCCTCCATACACGTGTATGGAGGGGAGAAAAGGTGGGTGCCAGCTATCACAGCTGGCACAAAATATATACTAAAAGTAGATGAACAGTGATCGGCCATTCAAAATTGCCATTTTGGCAAAATAAATGGCCGACCGGCAACAAAGAGTGCCGACCGGCAATATACATTGCCGATGGCATAAAATCACTAGCCGGTGGCCTCAAGCCATGGCCGGTGATGTGTGGGGATGCCTCATAAGGCATTCTCTGCCCCTCCAAGGTAAATCACAAGTGTTTGGTGCAAAACCAGACACAACACAGTCGAGTCGAGAGATCCTGAGGCAAGGCGCGCAACCAAGACCTCCGGGAACTCAAGACGGACACAAACAAGGGTAATCACCAAGTGTTCCAATGGTGACGTCCAAGTCTCGAGGACAGTCAAAAATGGGGTGTCTACACGGAGTCACATGGATGAATACATGGTCACCAACCTCACACTCGAGGGGTCTCCTTCGAACATTTGCATAATTCTTTTGTTGATCCTGAGCTTTTTTGAGCCTTTGCTGAATAATTTTGATCTTCTCAGAAGTGTCTGGCACAATTTCAGGCCCAAGTAAAGCTCTATCCTTGACTTCTGTCTAACAAATTGGTGATCTACACCTTCTACCATGCAAAGCCACGTATGGTGCCATACCGATGCTGGAGTGGAAGCTATTATTATATGCAAACTCTGCTAGTGGCAAATAGTCTTCCCAACTCCCTTGAAAATCCAAGGCACACATTCTTAGCATATCTTCTAATGTCTGTATGGTCCGTTCTGATTGCCCATCTGTCTGTGGATGAAATGCAGTACTAATTCTTAGTTCTGTCCGCATAGCTTCCTGCAAACTCTTCCACAATCTAGATACAAACTTCGGATCTCTATTCGACACAATAGATACCGGAACTCCGTGTAAACGGACAATCTCATCAACATATATTGTAGCCAGTCTATAAGCATTAAATGTAGTTCTAACAGGTAGAAAATGTGCAGATTTAGTTAGTCTATCAACCATAATCCAAATGGAATCCATACCTCGAGGTGTTCGGGGTAGACCAACAACAAAATCCATAGTCACATGTTCCCACTTCCATTCAGGAATAGGGAGGGGTTGAAGTAGACCACCTGGTTTCTGATGTTCAGTTTTTACTTGCTGACACTGAAGGCATTTGGACACATACTCTGCAATTTCTTTCTTCATTTTGGGCCACCAATAGTTTTGTTTCAAATCTCGATACATTTTATTATTACCTGGATGCATAGCAAACTCTGATTTATGGACTTCATCTAAAACTCTTTTCTTTAACTCGGGAATGTTTGGAACACAAAATCTGTTTTGGAATTTCAGCACCTCATTTACCACACTATAATCCGAACTCGGATTCCTTTCAGATTCGTCAACTATCTTTTTAAGGAATTCATCCTCCTTCTGCTTCTGTTTAATCTCAACAATGATTGTCAATTCAGCTGAAATAATAGCTATCAATCCGCCCTGATCACGCAATACCACTTCGATTTCAGACTTTTCAAAATCTTGTAAGATTTCCTTCTGTTCAGTAAGCAAACAAGCGAAATTCCCCATTGATTTTCTGCTCAAGGCATCAGCAACTGTATTGGCTTTCCCAGGATGATACTAAATCTCAAGGTCATAGTCTTTTATCAACTCAAGCCATCTTCTCTGTCGCATGTTCAACTCCTTCTGCGTAAAGAAGTATTTTAGACTTTTGTGATCCGTGTAGACTTCACACTTTGCCCCATACAAATAATGCCCCCAGGTTTTTAGAGCAAACACAACCGCGACCAATTCTAAGTCATGTGTTGGGTAGTTTTTCTCATGTGGCCTCAACTGTCAAGAGGCATAAGCACTAACCTTTTCGTTTTGCATTAATACACAACCCAAACCTTTATAAGATGCATCACTGAAAATCACAAAATTTTCCGTACCTGATGGTAGTGTCAAAACTGGTGCAGTGGTCAATCTTGTTTTTAGTTCATGAAAGGCAGTTTCCTTTTCGTCGTCCCATTCAAACGGTTACCCTTTGCGTGTCAGTTGGGTAAGAGGTACATCTATTTTTGAGAAATCTTTCACGAACCTCCTGTAGTACCCAGCTAAGCCCATGAAACTGCGGACCTCTGTCACATTTGTTGGAGTAGGCCAATTCACAATTGCTTCTATCTTCTGTGGGTCCACTGAAATCCCCTCTTTGTTGATCACATGTCCTAAAATATGACTTCATCCAACCAAAATTCACATTTCTTTAGTTTAGCAAATAATTTTTTTTTCCCTAAGTATCTGTAACATAGTCCTCAGATATTGTTCATGTTCAAATCTATTCTTGGAGTATATCAAAATGTCATCAATAAAAACCACAACAAATTCATCAAGATAGGTTTTAAAAATTCGGTTCATTAAGTCCATAAACGTTGCCGGAGCATTAGTTACCCCAAATGGCATAACAAGAAATTCATAATGGACATACCTTGTTTGAAACGCGGTTTTCCCAACATCTTCTGCCTTCACTTTCAACTGATGATACCCGAATCTCAAATCAATTTTGGAAAACACTTGTGATCTCTGCAACTGGTCCAACAGGTCATCAATTCGAGGTAGGGGATATTTATTCTTTATTGTTACCTTGTTCAATTACCGATAGCTGATACACAAACGCAAGGTTCTATCTTTCTTTTTCACAAACAACACTGGAGCACCCCATGGTGAAGTGCTAGGTCGGATAAACCCTTTATCAAGCAGGTCTTGCAGCTGTTCTTTCAGTTCTTTCATTTCAGCAGTACCCATTCTGTAGGGAGTTTTCGAAATAGGCTGGGTGCCTGGCATAATTTCAATTGTAAACTCTATCTCCCTGTCCACTAATTCCCCTAGTAATTCATTTGGAAACACATTTGGAAATTCTCTAACAATAGGGATATTGTTCAATTCAACATTCACAGATTGTTCAGATAACACACAACACAAATAACCCTGGCACTCCTTCTTGATTAATTTACATGCTTTCATTGCAGATATCAAATAAGGTGGAGGCACTACCCCGTTACCCACAAACACAATTTCTTCCTGTTCCGGTGGTTAAACACAACTCGTTTTGTTACACAATCAATGGTGGCACAATATTTGGTTAACCAATCCATGCCCAAAATTATATCAAAGTGCCTAAAGTTCAAGGGCAACAAATCCACATACAAAATAGCATTCCCAATACGCATGTCACAAAAATGATATACAGATTCACATAATACAGATTCCCCGGATGGAGCAGATACACATAGCAGATATGGCAATAATTCTAGAGGTCTCCTCAGTCTAGATGCAAATGCACATGTCACAAAAGAGTGTGTTGATCCGGAGTCAATTAACACAAAAGCATCCTGATTACATATAGAAATAGTACCTGAGACAACTGCGTTAGCATTCTGTGTATCGCCCAGAACAAGCGCGACAACTCTCCCTTGCCTCACGGTATCTTCAGTGGTAGTAGATCTCATAGTATTTCTCGGCTTCGGGATTGATGCAGTTGAGCTAGCAGCTAGCTTTCCACTGTTTTGATTACAATCTCTGGCCATATGCCCTTGTTTACCACGTTTAAAACAGGCTCCTGATACACGGTAACAAACCCCACGGTGTCTTTTACTACAAATATTACACATAGGAGATGTATCTCAGGAAGAATTCAAAGTACTTGAGGAGCCTGTATTTTGCTTCTTCAAAAATTTATTTTGCTTCTTCAAAAATTTCTTCTTCGAAAAGAAGCCTTGCCTTTTACTACCTTTCCAGTCTGTTGTTGACTTAGCCTGTCTAGCTATGTTAGCTTCTGATATTATGGCCCGGTCTAGCACCCCAATATAGGTTTCCAGCTTCAAGACATTCACTCTTTCTAAAATGTCGCTTCAAAGCCCACCTTCAAAATGCCTCGCTTTCTTATAGTCAGTATCGATCACATGTGGTGCAAACCTGGCCAATTCAGTGAATTTGGCCTCATACTCAGCCACTGTCATGTTGTCTTGTTTTAGTTCCACGAACTTTGATACTTTCCTGTCCCGGACACATTGTGGGAAGTACTTATCATAGAAAATTTCTAGAAATTTGGTCCAGTCAACATCCTTATGATTCTCACGCATTAACATCCACCATCTTCTTGTTATCTTCTAGCATAAAGGTGTCTAAAAGTACTTTCTGTGTCTCTAAACAAGGAAACACCTCAAAAGCTTTCAATGCGAGAACCCACGCCTCAGTTTTTTAACGGATCTAGTCCACCATGAAACTGTGTGGTTTCATTTTCTTAAACTCTTTGGTGAGAGCTATTATTTGGTCATCATTCTGATTTTTTGTACAGGTTTACTGGAGGAGGAGGCGGAAAGGTATGGTTATTGCCACTTGTTGTTGCCACATGCTGTTGTTTCTCAATGTCTCTGCCATTTCCTGAATCAATCTTTCCATTCTATCCATTCTGGAAGTAGAAGACTCCCTCTATCTCATCACCTCCTGTTCTAACCATTTGATTAGACTTGTATTATACTTATACAAAAGATTCACAGGTATGATATACTAAAGAGCATAATATTCACATAATTTGTAATGCAAGCAATTCACAAAACATATAGCGTACAAGCATTTATCTCAAAAGCATTCAAGCAGATTCTTGATGTTTTTAGATTAATATATTATCACATGAATGCATCCTAAATCTTATCATAGACACTTATTGCTCTTTCAGACAAGTGTGTGGTTATTAACTCGTGCTCTGATACCACTCTATCATGATCCGAACCCCCCCCTATGGGTTAAGGACATAACCGGCCAGTAATCAAGGGATTACCTACGGCCTCAAACAAACAAAGACATAACTCATTCAGAGTAAGGGGCAAACGGAAACAATTTCAAAACTTTTGTCCATAGAGCTGTTGCTTACATGGCACATCATAAAAATCCATACATATGCATGTTAATAACTCACATCAAAAGTGTCAATAACACAAGTTCTGTACATAAGGATCTTCAAGTCTAAGTCAGCCATCAAAACTGTATACAATCGTGATCCAAGTCCTCGCCAATATAACAAAATATACAAAATAGAAAAGGGCGAAAACAAGTCTCGTGCGTGAGACGTATGGCTGACTCTTCAAAACCTTGATCGTTTCGCCACAAACTTCACTAAGGTTGGGTTGGTCCTTCCCTTGGCTCACGTACATACACATGAATGAGCGTGAGCGAAAGCCCCAGCGAATAATCTCAAATAAAGAAGATATACGAACAGTATTTAGAACAACATGTTTCAAATGGCCTTAGGCCCAATTCGCATTTCTATCCAACATATGTACAAATATAGGTCAAGTGATTGCGGTTCCAAACACATCTTACGGCCTCGGGCCCAATTCATTCGTATCCGACGGCCTTTGGCCCAATCGTTCCTGTCTGACGGCCTTTGGCCCAATCATTCATGTCATACGGCCTTTGGCCCATTCATTCACATCGTACGACCTTTGGCCCATTCGTTCATGTCATACGGCCTTTGGCCCATTCATTCGTGTCATATGGCCTTTGGCTCATTCGTTCATGTCATACGGCCTTTGGCCCATTCATTCGTGTCATATGGCCTTTGGCCCATTCGTTCATGTCATACGGCCTTTGGCCCATTCATTCGTGTCATATGGCCTTTGGCTCATTCGTTCATGTCATACGGCCTTTGGCCCATTAGTTCATGTCAGACGGCCTTTGGCCCATACAATTGTATCCAACGGCCTTTAGCCCAATCATATGGCATAACAGATATTTGCCCCAAATTCAATTTAACAACTTATAAGACTTATATGGAAGTGGGTAATTTGACAAATAACATATTTCAAATATCTTTATTAAGATATTACTCACAGTGTTCTGCCGGTGGATTCAGCCTTGAGCTCAACCCTACACATTACATAACACATACGGGTCACAAACGATTCAATCCGTTCTTAATTCATATATCCCTCTTAGGCTTCTTTCTTATCCTTTTAACTCATTTATAATGTTCAATGCATGCCTAAGATTGGTTAGAAGTGAAAGAGAACGGAAAATGAAACACAAAACACTTTTACAAAATTTCAGAAACAGGGGTCCCCGTTCGTGCATGGACTTTCCCACTCAAGCGGACATATTAGGTCTGCAAAAGTACTAGTTGCCTCATTTTTACGCTCGAGCATTAATCCGAATGCTCGAGCTGAAAGTCACTATACATAGCTCCTTGCTCGAGTATGAACTTCCCCGCTCGAGCGGACATCTATGTCTGCAAAAAGTTCTGGGAGCTCGTATTTCACGCTCAAGCGGACTTCATGAATTCTGGGTTTTTTCGGAATTCCCTTTGAGCTTCAAACATGCATTCAAGTTGATATTTCTTGCATTTTACAGCCCAGATTTCTCATATACATATTTACTAACATGATACAAACACCAAATTACAACATTAAGAAGCTCAAATCGCATGAATCAAATACATGCATGCTCCAAATTACACCAAACTCCTTTCCACATAACAAATTCATGCATTCAAAACTCATACTCTTATGAATTGTGCATGCATGTGAGATATAACTCCCATTTTCAACTCAATTCGTGCAAATGGTGATCACAAGCATGAACTTTAACCAAAATTCTACATGGATCAAACTTCTCATGCTCAACTATACAAATTCATGGCAATTATACACATGCATGCATTCCATGACTTCAAACTCATCAATTACAACACAATTCTTGTTCTTGATCACTTATTCTCTTTCAGTTTACTTAATTACAAACTCAAACCCATGAGTTAAGGGTTTATTACTCACCTAGGAGCTTGAATTCTCACAATTGTGGTTAAATCTTGAACCTAGCCTTCCCAATTCACAAATCTTGAGCCAAAATGCACAAAGATGTCTTCTCTCTCTCTCAAAGTCGATTATCTCTTTCTCTAGAGAGTTGATCTCAGCCAAAATTACTTAAAAGAGAGTAATTGAGTGTGTAATGGCCCTTTTTATTGCTCCACTTAATCCAATTCTATTAACACTAATTAATTAAGCACTAATAAATTAATTTAATCTAATTAATCTGATCTGAATCAATTTTCAATTAAATTTCACCGTAGGCTCTAGAAATTATGCTAATCACAATGGCATAGTCAATATCGGTTTCTGTGGCCAATAGGGCCTTCAATTTAAATTCCAAAGCAGAAAATCAAATAGATTTTCCTATGATGAACAGATAGAAATTCAAAACCACATATATTCATATAAATGGCACTCAGAGTCATATCAAACACATAATCATATGCATAACTAAGATTAATTAGCATAACACGGACCAGGGTTATCACAGTGAGTCCGAATCTGATTTCACTGAGTCTGTGGAGTCAGAGTTGGATTCGAGTTCCTCTGAGTTTGGTACCTCCGAGAGTGGTAACCTGGATACAAAGGTCCTAGCTAGGTCGTCTTTCAGCTTTTCCTCTGAGTCTACTATAACTGAGGACCCGAACTAGTTGAATGGAAATGTAGTCGACTTTGTTTACTTCTCTGTGCCTTTGGTTTGTTGTACTGATCTTGATTTTCAAAATTTTGAGTTAAATGAAGAGGAAGAATTCCTGGGGCTTTGAAAAATTTGGTTGAGCAAGAGGAGAAGACGTATGTTAAGCCCTATATGGATGAAATCATTGCCATTAATGTGGGTACTGAGGAGGATCCCCACTTGGTCCAGATCGGGTCTATGTTGTCTTTAGAGGAATGCGAGCGTTTAATCGCTTTATTAAACAATTTCAAAGATGTTTTCACGTGGTCCTACGAAGACATGCTTGGATTCGATCCTGAGATTATACAGCACCAGATCCCTCTTGATCCTGAGGCCTGACTAATGAAACAGAAACTGCGTAGAATTCGACAAATTGGGCTTTGAAATTAAATAAGAGGTCACCAAACAAATCGAGTCAGGGTTCTTGATTATATCTGAGTATCCAACGTGGCTGGCAAATATTGTTCTAGTTCTAAAGAAAGATGGTTGAATCAGAGTTTGTGTCAACTTCAGGGATTTGAATAAAGCTAGTCCGAATGATGATTTCCCCTTGCCACACATTGATGAGTTGATTAGACTTCACTACGAGCCATGCATTGTTCTCATTCATGGACGGGTTTTCTGGGTATAAGCAGATTCTGATGGCTTCCGAGGACCGAGAGAAGACCGCTTTCACTACCTCATGGGGCACCTACTGCTACCGCGTTATGACTTTTGGGTTAAAAAATGTTGGGGCCACCTATCAAAGGGCTGTGACCACCATTTTGCATGACATGTTCCACAAGAAGGTTGAGGTGTATGTGGACAACATGATTCTCAAGTCTAAGGAGCGAGAAGGCCAATACATCGCGTTGGAGAAATTCTTTCAACGGATCAAAAGTATAGATTGAGGCTAAACCCCCAAAAGTGCACCTTTGGGATGACTGTACGAAAAATGCTGGGATTTTTGATCACACAGAGGAAAATTAAAGTGGATCCGTCCAAAATCAAGGCCATGCTAGAAATGCCACCACCAAGGACTGAAAAGGAGGTGTGCGACTTTCTGGGCAAAGTGTAATTCATCAAATGATTTATTTCAAAATTAACCTTGACTTGGGAACCACTATTTGGTCTCTTGAAGAAAGGAAAGAAGTTCTAGTGGGACGATCGTTGTCAAAATGCCTTTGAACAGGTCAAATAGTATTTGTAGAATCCACCTGTGTTATCACCACCAGAACCGGGAAAACCATTGATCTTGTACTTGTTAGTGACGAATTTGACCATGGAGTGTATGTTAGCTCAGGAGTCAGAAGCCACAGTTGAGAAAGCCATCTACTACCTGAGCAAGAAGATGCTAGATTACGAGACCCATTACACTTCTCTCGAGAAGCTTGTCTAGCCTTGGTATGGGCTACCGGGAAGTTAAGGCACTACTTGTTAGCTTACTCTGTAATTCTGGTATTGAGATTAGATCCCATCAAATATCTCTTTGAGAAACCAGCACTTATAGGCAGGCTAGCCCGTTGGTTGCTTCTCTTCTCCGAATTAGGTCTCAAATACGTCACATGCAAGTTGGTCAAGGAAAGAGTTGTAGCAGAATTCCTAGCGGATCACCCGATAAAAGGAGAAGAGGCAGTGGAATACCTGTTCCCAGATGAAGAAATTCTGTATATTGAGGAGGAAATGTGGACGATGTACTTTGATGGAGCATCAAATTAATACGGTTATAGGATCAGGGTGTTGCTTATAGCACCCGATGACTCATATATACCCTTAGCCTTCAAACTCCGGTTCAAAGTGTCTAACAACGAAGCAGAGTATGAGGCATGTATTGCTGGTTTAGAAGCTGCCTTAGAACTAGGGACAATAAGGTTGGACGTCATCGGAGATTCAAATTTGGTTGTGTGTCAAGCCAATGGAGATTGGCGGGTTAAAGAAGAGAAAACGAAGGTTTATCATCAAGCCCTGGATGTGCTAATTAAGAGGTTTGAAAAGCTAACGTTTACCCATTAGCTAAGGGAGAACAACCGGTTCGTTGATGCATTAGCAACTCTATCGTCTATCATAGACATCATGCAGGGAGTGAAGATGTGTCCAATCATCATTGAATAGAAGTAGACGCTGACCTATGAGACCGTTGCCGCGAAAGATGAGGCTTTGGACAAGAACCCCTAGTACTACGACATTTGGAATTTCCTAGAAAAAGAGACGTGTCCACCAGGGGCAAATGTCGAGGACAAAAGGGAAATATGGTGTCTGGCCGTCCAATTTATCATCTGCAGGGGCAAGTTGCACAAGAGAGGTTATTTGGGAATGGACAAGTTGTACAAGAGAGGTTATTTGGGAACGGACAAGTTGTACAAGAGAGGTTATTTGGGAATGGACAAGTTGTGTGTTGAAGAAGAGGAATCAAAGTGGCTGATGGAAACTATCTACGGAGGGGAGTGCGGAGCTCACATGAATGATGTGATGCTGGCCCGGAAAATCCTTAGACAAGGCTACTATTTGTCAACCATGGAAGAGAATTGTATTGGTTTTGTGCGATGATGCCACAAATGTCAGATCCATGCCAATCGCATGAACACTCCACTGTCGAAGCTTTATAATATGACTTCACCAAGGCCTTTTTCAGTTTCTGAAATGATGTCATTGAAGCGGTCTTGCCAAAAGGTTCGAATCGACACTAGTTCATTCTGGTCGCAATTGACTACTCCACAAAATGGGTGGAAGCTCAGTCCTATGCGGTGCTAAAGGCATTGCATGTGGTCAAATTCATCAGAAACAACACCATCTGTAGATATAGGGTGCCCAACGAGATCATCTCAGATAATAGCTCGCATTTCAAGAAAGAGGTAGTGGATTTGTTAGAGAAATATGACATGGCTTTCCAGAAGTCATCAACTTGCAGACCACGGACCAATGGAGCTGTTGAAGCCCAACAAAAACATTAAGAAAATCCTGCAGAAGATGGTGGAGACCTATAGGGATTGGCAAGAGAAATTGTCATTTGCACTTTGGGGCTATAGAACGTCAATCTGAATATTTACAGGGGCAGCCCCCTATTCTCTCGTTTATGGGATAGAGGCTATTTTGCCAATCAAAATTAAAGTACCCTCACTGTGAGTTATGGCCGAATGTCAGATAGCGGAGGCGAACTGGCAACAGAGCAGATTTGAAGAATTGATGTTATTTGATGAGAGGAGGTTGAAGGCATTGTATCACGTCCCGAGCTATCAGCGTAGAATTGCTAGGGTTTTTAACAAGAAAATGAAGTCTAGAAATCTCAAGAAAGGGGACATGATGCTCAAATACAACAACCGAGCCCCTATCCATGACCCTAGGGGCAAGTTCAGACCCAATTGGACTGGTCCCTATATCGTCAAGTCAATCTGGTCCGGAGGAGCGGTTATTCTTATGGACTTGGATGGCCTGGAGTTTTCATAGCCGATCAACATAGACAAGTTAAAGAAATGTTACCCTTGAGAGGCTTGCTAGGCCAAAAACCTAAAAGGGCAACCTAGGCAAAAGTTAGAGCATAAAAAAATTGAAACAAAGAAAAACTAAGCTCGCAAGGTCGAAAACCTAAAAGGCGACTTGGGCAAAAGTTAGAGCACAAAAGGTGAGAATTAATACTTGAGTAAACCCTAACCAAACTACGTAAGACCTGAGTCCCATCTTTAGGATACGTAGGCAACTTCATCTTGAAGTTCGACCATAACCATCTCCAACTCAACTGTCTTATTCGTTCATATTTGATCAGGTCATCTTATTCGTTCATATTTGAAAAGTTTTAATAAAAGTTGATTTTGTTCAAAATTTTACTCTTTTTTTTTTTACAACTTGGACCATTTCGGGACCAAAAGGAAAATTTTCAGTGCTCACAACTTTAATTCTATTGATTTCACCACAAGTACATTCTCCAACACTCTAATTCAATCAATGTTGCCTATTACATCATAAAACTTGAAAAAGAAGATCAAAGTAGTAAAACTAAGGGCATAGATAAGTCAAGTGGTTCTACATTCTCTGCTTGTACTCGTAGAAGTCTCTGTAGCCAAAGTTGGCCCCACCTGTGCTTTGTCTTCACGCCAAGCCAAGCACTTGCCAGAGAGGGTGTAACTGAAGCTAGGGGTAGGGGCTAGAAATTCTCTCGTCCACCAAGCAGTGAGGTACCGAGGCAAGTGTGAACCACGAATGGGAAATGAAGCCGGGTATTCCACCTCCTCATCTGGACACGTCTGATCATGCCCAAATTGGCGTCTGAATCGGAAGGGGAAATAGAATACGCAGTGCGTGAGGCTAATCAACTGTATACCCGGCTGGCGGGACAAGCTATAGCTCATCTCAGTCACATCGAGCAAGGAGCAACGCCAAGCTATGTCAGCTGCAGACTGGTTACACATCTACTCACACCACAACCCCTCTGAATGGAAATCGACTAGCCGTTGGCGAAAGAAGTAAGCTCTGACCGAGTACTCCGTGCAAGGGTCCGCTACTTTTAATTTATCCATAAGCCATACTTGGGGAGGGATGAAACATAAGAGAGATGAAAGCATAGAGAGATGTACGTTGAGAGAAAAGTAAGAAAAAGGGTTTTTCGAGAGAAAGACAGAGATTGAGTGTTAAGTGATGTGTGAAACATCAATTAGAAGGATGGGAAATAATACCTGGAAAAGTAATGGACTCTCTGCAAAGCGGGTAGTCTCTCGTCGATGAAAGGCATCCAAACCCATCAGAGTCTCGGCTAGTGCCAAACTAATACAACTCTTACCCTCTTTCAGACATTGGGCCACTTCAATCAACTGAATACTGGCTCCGCCATAACTAGGGGCAAGTAGGAATTGTGCGAGTAAGCATAAGCAAAGGGCATGTTGGATATGACCTTGCCAAAGAAGGTCACTCCTGTCTCCTATAATGGAAAATCGATGAACTAAACCGGGGATGTCCAGCTCCCCATCATGAGCCAAAGACTGAGCCGCTTACAATGTTAATCCACATATCCGTCCCAATGCTTGGGCATGGCCAAAACAGGGTTGAGGCATAATTTCTTCGTCATGCTGGGATTCCAT
Organism: Camellia sinensis; assembly: GCF_004153795.1. Classification (NCBI taxonomy): domain Eukaryota; kingdom Viridiplantae; phylum Streptophyta; class Magnoliopsida; order Ericales; family Theaceae; genus Camellia; species Camellia sinensis. Next base: position 2,663,061 of record NW_021025263.1, read on the forward strand.
CAATGCTTGAAATTCCTCAATCGTCGGTCACATCTCTTGTGATCCGAAGTGAAATACATGTGTGATCAGGTTCCAACATCGAGCAGCGGCATGGAGGAACGGAAATTAAAGCGAAGTACGGCTCAGAGAAAAAAGAGCGTTTAAGCCAAAATCGCGAAAGTTCACCTTTTCTAAGCAGTCCAAAGTGGCTATCCAGTCTTGGAGCCTATTGTTGAGCAGTGTCTCCATCTTGAGGGTAAAATACCAAAGACTTGCCATTTTGCCAGAGAAACAGCATGGGAGTACCATTTATAGAGTTTGAGAAGAACTAGTGCATGATAGCTAGACAACACTGACTGACCTCATTTTTGGGCCTGGTCGTGCCTCATCAAAGCCTGGTTATGCCTATTTGGACTCGGTTGGGTCTAAATGTTGGCCCTTATCAGTGCAGTTGCAGAAAAGGACTAGCATTTGCTTTGGTATACTACGGCTGTATTTCGAGTCTTGTTTTATTTGTGCCAAGTGTTTTTTAGTATTTTCGAGTTGTTTTCATTTCATTTTCATGTTATCGAGTTGTATTTTACATTTTGTTTGGATGCATGGTGTTGTCTGATTCAAGAATAATGCAAAAGCAAGTGTTCATAGTTCCAAAGCCTTGTACAAGCTTATCATGCAATGGTTGTGCCATTCAGTCGTCACCATGCTATGCAGAGAATCATCAAAAACCAAAAATATATTCTTTCCATAAACTAGCAGGTCCAACCCTGATCATCGTTTTACAAAACAAAAGGAACGTCTTCACAAGTAAAACAAAAGGGTCTATCTGAAACTAGTTTTTAACAATAAAAATATATATATATATATATATATCATCATTAGAAACCCATCTTCACTCTCTTCCTTCTCGGCTACGGAGGAGGTGCATTGTTGTCATCACTGGGGTTGCTAGACTGTATATTGACCGCACCCCTCCTTGGTGGTCGTGTACTCATCAAAGGGCTCCTCGGAGGGTGAGCGCTGTCTCACTCAGCCTCTCCCTCAGTCGGCCCCTCATCTATCTCTCACTAGGCCCCATCTTCGTCTCCTAGCTGGGGTCCTGCAGGTGCAACTGTAGTTGGCTCAAGTTGAAAAAGAAAAAGAGAGAGAGTACAGATATCAGAAGAGTTATGAGCAAGATTGTAATGACTATAAACTAGGGGCAAAGTGTACCTTGATCCCATGGGTGGCTAGAGTAGCCTGTCTCCTCTGTACCATCAGAAGCAGCCTGTCAACTATCTGAAGGAGGTCGTCCACATACCTCGCAGGTACCTGCAAGAGAGGAAAGATTTGAGAATATGAAACAAGATAATGGTGCACAGTGGGTAGAAAGTAAGCACAGTGGACAATGACTAATAAAGCAGAGTGGGTAGAAAAGGAGAAAGTACAGTGAACAGACATATAGAGAAGTGTGTACTTGCTCGACACTAGGAGCCATCACCAATCTGCGATCCCTCTCCTCAATGTGCTCAAGGGGGATCTGCTTAATCATCCCATCTAGTCACATATATACAATCTCAGAAGGTATCACTGGAAGCCCAGGGAATGGAGCTACAGCATGAAACCCTCCACTGGTAGTGGTAGCAGCAGCAACCTCAGGAATATCACAAACCATGCCTAGGGTAAGAGGCCCCATCACCCGAGTATGTAAGAAGGCAGTGCAGTCGCCAGTTCATGGTACTGATCACCGTCCTCTCCCTGCATGGGATGATCGATCTGGGGTCCATCGTGGAGATCAACAACTATCCTTATAACAGAAGGAGGAGGATGTGGGATGTCAGGATCAACTCAGCCTCAGGTCTGGTAGAGGAATCGCTCTCCCAAATAGTATGCCCTACCAAAAGGGCCCTAAAAAAGAATTCGCATGGTGGAGACCTCCTATGCAGTAGCATAAGTCACCCTCACTGCCTGAGGAATGCTCGTCCAAGGGTGCTAGTCAACCTGTGAGCAGAAGGTGTGAGGCAAGAATCAAATATCAAGGGTTTGAACAGTAGTATGGAAATAGTAGTATGGAAACCGTAAAATGTAGAAACTAGTATTTTGTTACCTGATCCATGGTGATGGTGTCAAAGAAACAACAGAAGTAAGGGAAGTCTCGGTCTACGCGGCGACACCGCTTAAATCGGGAGTTATAGTACCGGGAGCGGGGTACTGACACCTCAATCGGCCTGACTAGGACCGGAGCCAGAGAGGTGAAATACGTGTAAACCCATAGTTGCAAGCAGAAAAAGATGGATGACGTAAATGAGCAGATAAACAGAAAATGCAAAGCAAAGGCAAGCAGGAAATGCAAAGTTGAACAGAATGCAAAGCTGAAGAGAAAAGTAAGTGTGAGGTATACCTTCCAAACCCTCCAGCAGTCGCCAAGTGAATCCACCTTACGGCGGGATACAGAGCTCATGTAATAGTACAGGGTGGCCAGGCCGACGCCACCCCAGTTATACTTTGCCACCTGTGGAAGGTGCACCAATGCTTCCAGGAAATATAGTCCCACGGTATTTTCCCTGTCCGGAAATAGGGTAGTACTAAGGAGATACACGAGGAAGCCACGAGTGTACTGAGCGACCTCATCTGGAGTAACTGGCTAAAGGTCGGTGAAACGCTCTAAGAACCAACTATACCTCACCATCCCGTGGCTAGTAGCGTTTGGGATCACCCTAAGAAGCTGACGTTGAGCGGCTTTCCACTGTGTCATATCAGGATCAAATGGGATCGGGCCACCAACCCCTACCCGCAAACCGGTAAGCATCGAGAAATCGTATGGACTTAGAGTCAGCTCCTCGATCGATGAGAAGTAGAACGAGTTTGTGGTGTCCCACCATCTCTCCACCAGGGCTCCATAGAGCAATGGCTCCATCCTCATCTATATGAACCCTGAGCAGAAAAACCCGAAGTCGGCAGCATCGACCAGTGTGAGGACCTCCGCAGAAAGCCTCTCATACTAGTGTTGGGGATCGGATATGGATCCATAGCCACCAATCCTCTTGGCTATCACTTGTAGGTTGGGAATGTTATCAATATGTGTATAGCATTAATGAGTAGTTTGCTTACGAGCTTCAACATATGTGCAAAACAAAGGAAAGATTGCTTATTGTGGAGGCATTGGCGGATAAGTTGTAGACACCCCATTTTTGACGCCCTTAAGACTTGGGCGCCACTGATTGATCAATCGATGATGTAGGCTATGCTATGCAAAGGTTCGATTTCTTTGGCAAGGAGACCGTCAAATCCAAACCTTACACCCCATTTTTTGACCAAAATGATTTTGGACCTTAAAACCCTCTCTTTGAAAATATTTTTTTTGAAAAAAAATTCCTACGATGTTCCGAGGCTCGCATTTCATTACATGTTGCGCTTTTCGGTAAACTTAGCAAGGACAAAGTGGAAATAAATGAAAGAGAGGTGAACTCTTTGAAAAATCTTTCAAAACATCTTGTTTAGAGGTTTGGAGTTGAATAAAATTGGAGAAGAGGGAAGAAATTGGTTGGGAGAGAAGTTGGGCATAAACCGTTAAGAAAGAGTCGAGCGGCCCTCGCTAAATCAGGCCTATCCATTTGTACACTTGGATTTCAGCTATGAGGCCACCACCGTTGGAAAGAAGACTTCTGGGGATTCATTTTGCACTCAAGAATCTCCTAAAGCCGAGTCCGGATGAGGGAGATGTGGCTGGAAGAAGTTGGGTAGGATCGAAACTGAGGAGCCTTCACTAAAATAAGCATAACTTTTCTCACACTTGTAAATATTACTTTTGGGGCTACAATTTAGGCACAAGAATGACCTGAAAAGGAGTTCATATGAATGAGTTATGCCCATTTGAAGTTGGACTTGGGGAGCAGATTTTGCTGTCGGCCACTAGTAGTGGCTGGTCCGCCACAGATGTGTACGGTCGGCCACCATTGGTGGCTGGTCAGCCACGGATGTGTCCGGTCGGCCACCAATGATGGCCGGTCAGCCACTAATGTCCAAAACTCAAATTTTTTGTAGATATTTCTCCTCTAACTGTCTTACATTGCTCTAGTTGTCTCGAAATTAGATATTTTCGGCCAAAGCTCATATATTGCTATATATGGAGGTCATATCTCTCATTTTTCAAGGTTAGAAAGTTTTGGAGCCTCTCTCTCTAGAATCTCTCTCTCTCTCATAATCCTCTCTCTCTAGATTTCTCTCTCTCTTGAGCATTTGTGCTTAGAAGCTTGCATACTTCAAACTTTAACCTATCAACCCTTAATCAAATTGGTTCATCCTTGGGCTGAGGTTGCTTGAAGCTCTCTTGGAGACTCCTTTCATCTCTAAAATGGTGGTTTAAGCTCAAATTTGTGCCAATTGTGTGCTTTGCTTCAAAGGTATAGAACTTACCCCATTGAAGCTTATTTTGCACATTTGCTTTGCCACCTTTGCAAACTATTTTTGGCCTGGTTTTAAACTACAAAAACCTCTGTTTTTAAGGTTTAAATGTGGTGGTTTAATCCCTTTTTGGAGTTAGGGGTGGTCCACCCTTCTTGTAGCTTGCTTGCTAAGTTGTTGTGCCATCTTTCAAAGTTGTATTAAATCAAACTTTTTGGCCTTTCTAACCAATGAAAATCAGAGAATTTTTAGTGGTAAAAACCATGTTTTGAGGTCCAAAATAGGAGGGGGTGGCCTCCCATTCGTGTGTCTTTTTTGCATGTGTAGATAGCCTAACATGTGAGCATGTTTTTCTACCTTTTGGTGACTTGATCTCAGCATGTTTTTGCTACTAGTTTAGCATGTTTTAACTCTGTTTTGAGCTAGCTTGGCCATATGAACCTTATCTTGCATGGCTATAGTGCAAATGCTTCACTATCTTTGTGTTTTAAGGCCTCTGACATGTCTTGCTTGAGATGATTGCATGCCATAGCATCATTTAACATGTGTTTTCAGTGCATGTATCTTTGTCAATCTATCACTTATATCACTCTTTCATTGCTTTTAAGAGTTGTGTTTTGAGCCTTGTTTGTCAGCCAACATGTGAGCATATTTTTCTTGCCATTTATGCTTCCATCTCAGCATGTTTTAGCCACCGTTTTGGCATGTCTTAGCTCTATTTTGAATTTGTTTGTTCATTTGAGCGTGATATTGCATGCCTCTAGTGTAATGCTCTTCACTAGTTTAATGCTTTTGGCTTTTGAACATGTTGTGCATGTGTCGCTTGCATGATTTAGTGCCATTTTTCATGCCATTTCAGCACTGAAAAGTCTGCAACCTCCCTCTTTTCTTCATTTTTCCATTTATTTTGAGGGTTGGTTAACCTTATGTTTGTGTTTAAGCTGGAGATAGAGCTTGTGCTGAATGGCTTTAACCCTCTTTTGAGGGTTCCTCCTAGCAAAAGGCATTATCTCTCTCATGTCTTAAATCATCCTTGGGTTGACCCCTGTCTCATTAGAGGACTTTCACATTGTACTTAATCAGTTAAAGGACTAATCGGTAATGTAAAATGTGTAAAGAAGAATTGGACAAATAAAACATGAACAAGATAAGCATTTGTGTTGCATTGCATGTGTTTGGATCAGATGTTAATCCAAAAACAAGAAATGTGAGATGTTTCATACTCAAAGTGATGAAACGTGTCACATTTCTTGGTTGCCGTCACCCTTGATCATGCATGATAGGGTGGTCGCCCTTCGAGTCTTATTTGTGCATTCATTAAAGCTTGTATGAGCTTGGTTCTTTGGCCATCATGCATGAAAATGCTTGATTGGTGCCTTGAGAGCCAAGTGCCATACTCCTTTGAGCTTGAGAAATGATAAGGAGTGCGGCAGTAACAATATTTCATGAAAAATGCATTGCTTTGCCTCTGTTGCTCTCTGTTGTAGCAAAAACAAAAGTCTGGAAGAAGCATTGGCCGACTGACCACCTGAGGTAGCTGATCGGCCAGTTGTGGTGGCCGATAGCCACTTTCTGTGGCCGATCGGCCAGAAGAACAAAGTTGTTCAAAAGTGTTCCTGTGTTGGGGCAGAAGCAGTCTGGAAGTTGGTACAATGATCGGAGATCACAACATGTGCAAATAGAGGCAACCAATGGCAAGACGATGGATTTTCGGAAGCTAATCGAGCATGCATGCATCCTTCGCCCTGAGGCAGTTTAATTGCTTTCAACTGCTTAAAATTGTAGCTAATTCATACATATGTTGTAATTAATTAGTTGAATCTGTTTTGTAATATTTTAATTAGCTTAGCATAACTAGTTATTTAGTTGTGTTGTAATAATTAATTAGCTAGAATAGTCAATTAGTTTGTTTTGTAATAATTAGCTTAGCTTAGCATATTTATTCAGACCCTCCTTCGCGATCATGTTTTGTAATAAGTGTGTGTGCGTGTGTGTATGTCTTCCAACCCCACGTCTTTCTTCCTTTTATTTAGCTACTTTTGATGGTTAGATTAGGGATCATGTTTTGATTAGCATATCTTATGCTCGCATGTTTGCATCATTCATTTGTCTTGCATGCACCGAGGCTCGGCGCATCATTCAAACTACATCATACTTTAATACACTTCTCTGAATACGTGTATCAAATTGTCGCATTCGTATGCCATCTTAGATAGCCGAGCCTATTAACTGCATATTGCATGTGTTGTATAAGGCATTTTGTATAGTTAGGATTATGGATATTTCTAACTAGCTTTTGTTTTGGCTTGGAGTACTCTCTAAGTTTTATGCTTTAGCATACTTGCATGAGTGTGAGTATTGCCATGTTTCGCATGCTTGCCATGAGACTATTTGCTTAAATGCTTAATTGCATGAATCCTGTGGATAAAGGCTTGTTGATTGAATTACAACAATTCAACGAGTGTGAGTTTTAAGCCCACTCTACAAAGTGGCAAATCATGTTTTAAGCCCATCTTGTTTGGTGGCAAATCCGTGCTTTTGCCCACTTGAGGGTGGCATTTTCAAACCATTTTCGAAAACAAACATGAGTTGAATTTGTTCCAATTCTCGCGACTTAGTCTATACTTACTTGTGTGCGCCACATAGGAAAGATAGCTAATAACCGAAATAAGAACACATGAGGTTCATAAAACATCATATCATGTTTAGTAGAGGTCGATCTTTGATCGGGTAAGCGGGGGTGCTCATTTTAGGACCTTCCCCTCTCGTACCCAAGTTCCCGACCCGAGGCAACTTTGGTGATGATGGACACATGGCTTTTGGCACGAGTCAGGGTTTCCTAAAAATAAAATATTTAGGTGGCGACTCTGTAATCTGGCAAAGCAGTTCAATTTTGGCATTATTTGATTTAGAATCAGATTTTCCAAAATGATTTGTCGGATTGGACTCTTTGGTGTTTGTTAGTCTTGCATTGCACGTTGTGAGATTAGATTCAGAGCCGTGACAGGAGTCTGAACTGTAGGACCTATTCGAGCTCTCCGAAAGGGGGCGCAAAGAAAGTCGAGTCTGCAGTTTCTGGCGACTCTGCTGGGGATTTAGAGAACTTGACTCGAACTCATGATATGTTGCTTTATCTATACTTATGTGTTTCTTTGCATTGCATTTGCATTTGTGCATCTAAGTCACGGTGTTTGCCATCTGCTATTCCTGAGCGGTTTGTCGGAGGCTTGCTTGGAAAAGCTTTCCATAAGGCTGACCGGTTGCGGGCTCTGCCACGATGGGAACACAAACCTTGGATCTGGACTACCACTGTACCGTTTGATCCTCTTTTCACTTCTCGGTGCTAAGTGTGAGAGGTATATTAGGTAGTCTTGCTGAGGCACCCCTTTTTGACAAATCGGCCTAGTTGCATATCAGAAACCATAGAGGCTGTTCCAAACTGGGACATGTTGCTCACCCGAATGCAGGAATTGTTTGAAACCTTTTGTTTGCATAGCGAACCCCTAGCTCCTGACGAAACTAGGACAGGGTAACCCTACCCTATCGTAGGGTTGTTTTGGCTCTAACTTACTTGGTATGTGCTTTACAGTAAAACTGTACAGGGATGTGCATATCAGTTGCCAAGTTAGTATCAGTTTTTGGGGAGAATTCAGTGAAGAGTACAGCCATTCAGCTATGCTCATATTTGTTCTGGTGAAATCAGGCTGAGGTGCTATCTGTTTTCTCTTTTGCAAGGTAGTCCAGGAGCCATAGCTTCAGAAGGCTCATATATCCCCCGGGTACACTGGACTTGTGTTGATAGACTTTGTCAGGTTAAAAATTTTGTTCAAGGGAAAAATGTGTCTCCTTCGCCAGAGGCAAGGCAAAGAAAGGCCAGTTAGGGTTCACCAGTTCAATTGATTCGACAGTCACCAATCACATCACCTTTGTTCAAACTCAGCAGACCGTGATGGAACTGAGTCCGGAGGAAGTTTTGGCTACGATTGCAGCATTAAACGAGGGAATCACCAGGCAGGATAAGACCAATGTCGAAATGCAACGCCCATCTGGGGCACCTACCAGACATCCAGTCTCGGGACCCTAGCCAAACTTTGACCTACTTCCACCAACTGAAGATTCACAAGGTCGGAATCCCCGAGAAGGGTTGGCTCAAGCACGAGTTTTCACACCTCTGGTGCAGCCTAATGAGAGGCTTTATTCCCTTGATATTAATGAGCTCGACCCGATCTCATTAAAAATTGATAACCTTGAGAAGCAATTCAAAAAGCCACAGAGCCTTAACTCCATTCCCGACATTGGGGATGGATACACCGAGGCTGCCGTACGACTCCCAGACAGATTTAAAATGCCACACATTGACCATTTCGATGGCTCTGGAGATCCTATGGTACATATCTGACTTTTCTTGGATGTCTTGAAACCGATGAGTCTGACTAAGCCACAGATACTTTCTCTGTCTGGATTAACCCTGTCGGGCATAGCAGCCACTTGGTATGCCAAGTTAGAGGATAAAGTGAAGCAAAACTGGAAGAGTTGGCTGAGGCCTTTGCCGATCAGTACTCTTACAATAACCAAGTTGAAATGACCACTCAAGAGCATGAAGCAACCCACTAGAATCCTACAGAACCTTTTGTGGAATTTGTTGCAAGGTGGAGAGCAAAGGCAGCACAGATGACAGATCGACCTTCTGAGAGGGACCAAGTGCGGATAATGGTGCATAACCTCAAGCCTCATATGCTGCAAAAGTTGATAGTTGCTCCACTATTCACTTTGAAAAGTTTGCATAAATTGGGGGTTCAGATCAAGGATGCATTTAACAGAGGGATTATTCCCAGAACAATTGAACCAACAAGGAGGGTGATTTATGGGAATACCAATGCTAGAGGTAGCACTATTCCCAAACCCACTAAAATCAACACAGTCGCCATAGCCGACCCTTTTGCCAAATCAAGCCTACAAGCAGCCAACCCAGCCCGAGCTGAAGGCAGAACTTTCACCCCCTCTATATGAGCCTAACCAACGCACTAAGAGTCCTGATGGAAAGAGGGTATCTTAAACCCCATGATCCTCAGCCTCTGCCTGACGCACTCCTTGCCAGACATAACCCCACTAAGTACTTTATGTACCATCAACAACGTGGTCATGGCACCAATTGTTGCTACCTTCTTCGTCATGAGGTCCAGAATCTCATAGACAACCAGACGATAGCTCCACCTCAAGACACTAATGACCAAGTACCTCATCCACACCTCAATCAAATCCATACACTACCATCCACCTACAACCCGAGTATATACATCACCCCTCCCCATTTACCCAAACCTGAGGTGTTATTCCCGAAAGTACTGATTTGTGCATGATGGATGCCCCCAATCTGGTTCAGGTACGCCAAGGGCACCAAATGAATGAACCCACTACTTCTGAGCTAATGAGCATGATTGAAGATCTTCAGAGAATAGTGGCAGTTCTAGCCTTTGGGATTTTGGCTCCGTCATCGAACACATCACATGCTAGAAATTTCACGCCAAAAGGCTCCCAAATCTTGGGACGGGCTGCATTGGAAGAAGGCCAATCCTTTGGCAAAGTGGAGGCTAATGGAAAGAACAAGGTTGGGGCAAACATTGGTCCCTGTGAACACCTTTAGTGGGCTGTGGAGGCTTTGAAAGCCGATGGGCTAAACAAACAGCCAGTGCTCGTAGTTGTTACAAAGACTGCGGAGGACGCTTTTACCACTTAGGATGAGAGCATTCTGAATCAAGGGGCAAGCCGGGAAAAGGGATATCGTACCAGAAACACTCCTTTCAGCTCTAATCCTACACTCAGAAGAGATCATCAAACCCAGTCAGCACCTGCCAACCCCCTTGTCGGTATATCCAACACAACTGCACAAACCTCGAAGTACCAACCCCGAGGCCAAAGGGTCTTCACCCCGCTTTACATGTCCATATCCAAAGCCATAGGCGTGTTGATAAAAAAGGTCCATCTCAAACCCCTAGAGCCTCGGCCTCTCCCGGATCCCCTTCCAGTCAAGCATAATCTGGCCAAGTAATGTGCCTTCCATCAACAAACTGGACATGACACTGACCTTTATTTTCGTCTTTGCCATGAAATACAAGATCTGATTGACAACAAGGTCATCGTCGCACTAGGTCCTGCAAAGTCTATCGGCACTGGATGGATGAACTTGGGGGATAATATGATTATGTGATCAAGGGATGAACCACCTGCTGATGGCGCTCGTTTTATTCCAGATATGGTGGATGGCACGCAACATTTTGAGCAATGTGCAAATGCTGTTTATTGTACATTCTGACTTAGGTATTGAGTCAGTCTTGTACTGTTATTTTAAGTCAGTCTTTTTGTATTGAGTTAGTCGAGTCTATCTTGTTGTATCGACTTAGTACTGTTATGTTAGAATAGGGTGATTTCGGGGGTGTTATCTCGGACATAATTATCTTTTTGTGTTTGTCTTTTACACTCTTTGTTTTGCATCTGTTTTTGCCATGAAGCCAGTTGTGCCAGCAAATTTGAATGAAATGACAGTGCTTTCCACCTACTTTTCTGTGCCTTGAAATCATTGCATTGACCTAAGTTTTTCAAAACTTTTCGAATGCTGTGATGAAAACAAAGAGAAAGGAATTCCTTGGAATTTGCAAAAAATTGATCGATTGAGAGGAAAAGAGGCATGCTAAGCTCTTAATGAATGAGATCATGTTCGTTAATGTGAGTATTGAGAAGGATCCTAGCTTGATCCAGATTGGTTCTATATTGTCTTAGACGCGAGCGATTAGTCGCTTTCTTAAAAGATTTGAAAAAAATGTTTTGCGTGGTCCTGCGAAGACATGCATGGAATTGATTTTGAGATTGTGTAACATAGGATCGCTTTCATGCCTCAAGACTTGACCCCTTTGCTTTCAAACTTTGAATCTTGACTCAAAATGTTCAACGATCAATGGATCGAAAGCAACCCTTGAACTAAGGACAAGAAGGTCAGATCAAGAAGATCATATGTCATCAAAGGAAGCTTGAAAAGCTGGATCAGAAGTAGCCCTTGAACTGGGGGCAAAAATGTCAGATGTGCTCAAAGATTCAAAATATGGGTCATTTCGCCAACTAATGAAGACTGGCAAGAAAGCCAAATTCCAGCAGCTGGAAGAAGAAAATTTATTGGTAAAGGACAATCGAGAGTTCGTATCCACAACACTAGGGAGAAATTCAGACACGATTGGATGGGCTTCTACATCATCAGCAAACAACAGCCATTTTCCTAGATTTAGATCGCTTAGAGATCCTATGACCAATCAACATGGACAAGTTAAACTTTTCTATCCTTCAGAGGCTCGTTGGGCCGAAAACCCAGAAGGGCGACCCAGGCAAAAGTTAAAGCAGCGGAAAAAAGGAAAAGAACAAAAATGAAAAAATGAAAAGAAATGGAAAAGATGAAAAGAAATGAAGAAAAGAAAAACAGAGCTCGCAAAGTGGAAAACCCGGAAGGGTGGCCTTGGCAAAAGTTAGAGCGCAAAAGGAGAGTGTTACTACCCGAGTGTACCTCAACCCAGAGCTACGGCAGGCCTGATTCTCGTCTTTGGGATACGTAGGCAACTTCATCCTAAAGTTCGGCCCCAATCATTTTTAGCTTGCTTGGCTCATCCATGTTGATTGGTTTATCCTTGTTCAACTCGGCTATCTTGACCACGTGAAGTGGCTCATCTTCATGATCATCTTCGTTTAGACTTGGTTGTCTTATTCCGTTGGAAGATTCAGTTGCAAGATAATTCAGCTTTAGATCTAAGGTCGTGCATCTCAAGAGTAGATTCCGTGTTGGTTGAGCAATGGCCATTTGCAAAAATAGTTTTTGTGAATTTTTAATGAGGTTGACTAATTCTTTTGAAAATTATTCCATTTTTCCAAAGCTGGACCATTTTTTGGACCCAAAAAAGGAAAATTTTCAGTACTCACAACCTGACTTGCATGATTTCAAATCAGAAAATCGAACAAGTATGTCAATCTAACTCTCATTTTGGTCAAAATTATTTTAAAGCCAAAACAAAAAATGGTCAAAGTGATGAACAAAGGGCACAATTGAGTCATGTTTTCTGTCTTTTCCCCGTTGTCAACATATTTGCCAGAAAGGGCACCATACTTGCCAGAAAGGGCACCATATTCGCCAGAAAGGGCACAACTGAAGCTAACAACAAAGGGCCAAAAGCTTTCTCATCCTCCAAACAATGAGGTATCAAGCAAAGTGCGAAGCCAGAACTAGAGCGGGATGTTCGGTTCCTTCATCTGGATGATCATGCTCAACTGGCGTCTGAACCGGAATGGGGACGTAGAAAACGCAATGTGTCAGACCAATCAATTGTATGCCTGGCTGGTGGGATATTGCTATAATTCATCTCGGTCAAGCTAAGGCAAGGGCATTATCAACCGATCTCAGCTGCAGATCTGTTGCACATCCAGTCACACCACAACCCCTCTGTGGAAAGGCTCACTATTTTGAGCGGAAGGAGAATCTTGCAGAATGCTAGGGGCACGAGGCCACAACTTCCTGTTTATCCATCAACCACCCAGGGGAGGGATAAAAAAAGAAGAGAAAGTAGAGAATAGAGAGATGTGCGTTGAGAGAAAAAGTGAGGAAAGGGCCTTTTCAGAGAAAAAGAGATTGAGTGTCAGAGTGATGTGAGAATCACAAATAAGGAAGGGTGGGAAACAATACCTGGAGAAGCTGTGGGCACCCCATGAACCGAAAGGTCTCTCGCCATTAAAACACATTCGAATGTTGTGTTTGTTGTTTTGGTTTGTCTCGGTTCTTGTTCTAAGTCATTTTGAGTGTCAATAAATGTGTTTAGATTGTTTTACCTTTGCTTTTCTGTTTGTTAAGTCATTTTGACTGTGGTCAGTCGTAGGGTCAATACCCGGTTAAGAATTCATTTCTCAATTTTAATTTTAAATCGTTTTATGCTTAGAGTGCCGTGTCGTTCTCCATATTTGTACAAAACATGATTTGTTCGTTCATAAAACTGCAGGGTTCAACCCAGGTCATATGAGAACAATCGAATCAGGACCTATCTGAAGCTATATAGGTTCCAGACTGCAAAACAAAAAAAAAGAGGTAAAAATTCAGAGCATCTTACCATGTTTTAACTTCAGCAAATTACGAGGCTGCATTACAGGTGCATCTTCTCAGGCCTCGCCATTTCTCTGGAGTATGAGTGTATCTCGACCCCAAGCTTAAGCCAGCTTCAAGTCAGAATGGCAGTCCAAGCAGCACCCGTGGTTTTCACATGCAGATGTTACTCCTCGCCAATATGAACGAAATGTGTCCTTTTTGAGCTAAGCATGTTGCAAAGTCCTCCGAGAGGTAAATTGGAGGCACCAAAGTACATATTTGATGCCCCTCTATTGCATAGAATGTGTACATTCATATACACTTCTGTTGCATGCGTGCTGCACATCGTTATGGTTCACGCATAGAATATGCTCTTGTTATTTTGCATAGAACATGCTTTCATTTTTGCATAGAATGTGTCGTTGCCTTTATATCTCGATTTTTTGTCTTGCATGGAATATGCACTCTTACTGTATCACACTTGTTAAGTGTCTTTCTTTACATGCACGATATTGTATGTACGATTCATTAAGAGGAATTTTGAGTGAGATCATTCCAATCCCTCGAACCACCTTGCTTCGGTTAGAAACATTCGGGTACGCCTGGTGTTTATACGATCCCTGCCTTGGTTAGAAACATTCGAGTAAGCCTGGTGTTTATACCACCTTTCCCCCTGTTAGAAGCATTTGGAACGTGTTCCGATGTTTATACCACCCTGTTTTGGTTAGAAACATTAGGGCGTGCTCCGATGTTTATACAGCCCCTTGGTGTTTACACCACTCCCTTTTCCCTCTCGCGTGCAACGTGTTTGGATGTATTCGCACTATCTTGTGCACCCCCAATTGTTCGCACTGTTTAGCGCATCGCACGGTTTAGTGTATTTTAAAATTGTTCACGCTGTTTAGCGCATCGCACTATTTAGTGCATTTCAAAATTGTTCGCGCTGTTTAGCGCATCGCACTGTCTAGTGCATTTCAAATCGTTCACGCTGTCTAGCGCTTCGCACTGTCTTGTGCACCCACTTCGCATTGTCTTGTGCACTTTGTGGTTATGTCACTCGCATTGTCTTGTGCATTCATTGGTCTAGGAGACCTTAAAATCTTGCATTTACACTCGCGCTTTCTTGGGCACCGCACTTTTTTTTTGCAGTCTACACTCGTGCTTTCTTGGGCACCGCACTTGTTTGTGCCGTTTACACTCGCGCTTTCTTGCGCATCACACTATCTTGTGCACCTGCATCGCACTGTTTTGTGCACCTTGCATATTGCAATGTCTTGTGCATTCATATCTATTTCGTGTATCCACTTGCTCACACTGTTTTGTGCATTTAACCCATATTGCGTTGTCTTGTGCACTTTGTTTTTTTGTATCATTTGCACTGTCTTGTGCATTGCAATTCAATTTCGTTGTCTTGCGCATCGCACTATCTTGTGCACCTGTATAGCACTGTTTTGTGCATTCACGTTGCTTTACACTGTTTTGTGCACTCTCTGGTCTACGAGACCTTAAATCCTCTGAAGGTGCAATTCCTTTGGTGTTTGTCATGTCCGAACGATTTTCGGTGGTTTGGTATAGCCACCTGCCTATGTTTGCGGTGAGTTGCTAAGAGATCAACTGAGACGGTGGAACCTAGAATTTGAATGGCCGGTGATTGGAACGCAAATGTTTGGGATTTCCCAGACTAAAGTCTGGTTTAAATACCTAGGGGTGTATCCTCGACTTGAAATCTATATGGCAGCCCCATAGGTTTAGGTAGCGTATATGCACCTCGATTCTGGATACTGAACCAATCTAGTCTGTCACCCTGCTGAAGAATAGGGAAAACTGCAACCATAGCTAGGGAGAAAAGTGGTACCTGTAGTTTGAAAGCGCAGGATGTAGAAGAGGAAGATCCCCAGCAGCATAAGGTGAGTCATTGCCAATTGGCTCTGTAAGGTACTTCCATTTCATATCTATCATCATGTATTACGTCTATTCCATCGTATATAGCATCTATCGCATGCATCTGCTGCATAATCTGTTTTATCATATCGTCCTTTCCATGTTAAGCTTGGTTTGGCATGTGTGCCCACACTTTTCACGTTAAAGCATGGTTCTGTGATAATGTGTCCGTGCCTATTCGACTAAGAGAATTGTGGTTTGAAGGTTTCGGCACCTTTTCTGTGGTTGACGTGGTCTGTTTTGTGTCCATACCTTTTCTAGGTAAAATGCGGTTCGACTTACGCCTTGCATTGTACTTTTTCTTGTTGCATTCAGCATTTAGGATCATGATCTTTCCTCAACAGATCATTCCTCACTTATACCATGCCACCCAATTACTTGTATTCTTTCTATGAAACACATAGTTCTTCCTGTGCACACACCTATCCCACTAAGAGAATTGTGGTTTGAGGGTTCCGGCACCTTTTCTATGTTAAATGTAGTTTGATTTTGCATCTTCATCCCTTTATGATATTTGTGTGGTCTTGCACTGCTTGTGGTTTGATAATTCAATTACATTGTGTATCATGTGCATTGCATATCGTCTGTATTGTTTTGTTATATTGTGTATCATTTTGCATCCTGCCCTTGAACTACGTTGGTTTGATTCCTTGCAAAGGGATACGTAGGCAGCCTGCGGGGGCAACCATTTGTTTTTGCATTGCATTTTGTTTGTTTGTCCAAGTCTTCGGCTTTGTCAAAAATGGGTCGTCTCTGGGCTTTGACAATCACTCACATCATTTCATGAATTTCGAGCTCTGTCAAAGAGGGGCAACTGTTGACACCCCATTTTTGATCGCCCTTAAGACTTGGGCGCCATTGATTGATCATTCGATGGTGCAGGCTATGCTATGCAAAGGTTCAATTTCTTTGGTAAGGAGAGCATCAAATCCAAACCTTACACCCCATTTTTGGACCAAAATGATTTTGGACCTTAAAACCCTCTATTTCAAAATATTTTTTTTGAAAAAAAATTTCTACGATGTTTCGAGGCTCACATTTCGTTAAATGTTGCGCTTTTCGGTAAACCGAGTAAGGGCAAAGTGGAAATAAATGAAAGAGATGTAAACTCTTTGAAAAATCTTTGAAAACCTCTTGTTTAGAGGTTTGGAGTTGAATAAAATTGGAGAAGAGGGAAGAAATTGGGTGGGAGAGAAGTTGGGCATAAACCGTTAAGAGAGAGTTGAGCGGCCCTTGCTAAATCAGGCCTATCCATTTGTACACTTGTATTTCAGCAATAAGGCCACCACCGTTAGAAAGAAGGCTTCCGAGACTTCATTTTGCACTCAAGAATCTCCTAAAGCCGAGTTCGGATGAGGGAGATGTGGCTGGAAGAAGTTAGGCATGAATCCGGGTAGGATCGAAACTGAGCAGTCTTCACTAAAATGAGTATAACTGTTAGCACACTTGAAATTTTGATGTAAGGCTTCCATCATTGGAAAGCTTACTTCTAGGGCTACAATTTAAGCATAAGAATGACCTGAAAAGGAGTCCATATGAAGGAGTTACGTACGTTTGAAGTTGGACACGGAGAGTAGATTTTGCTGCCGGCCACTAGTAGTGGCTGGTCGGCCACCATTGGTGGTTGGTCGGCCACGGATGTGTCTGATTGGCCACCAATGATGGCCGGTCGGCCACTAATGTCCAAAACTCAAATTTTTTGCAAATATTTCTCCTCCAGCTGTCTCTAAATCAGATATTTTCGGCCAAAGCTCATATATTGCTATATATGGAGGTCATATCTCTCATTTTTTAAGGTTAAAAAGTTTGGGAGCCTCTTTCTCTAGAATCTCTCTCTCTCTATAATCCTCTCTCTCTAGATTTCTCTCTCTCTTGAGCAGTTGTGCTTAGAAGCTTGCATACTTCAAACTTTAACCTATCAACCCTTAATCAAATTGGTTCATCCTTGGGCTGAGGTTGCTTGAAGCTCTCTTAGAGTCTCCTTTCATCTCTAAAATGGTGGTTTAAGCTCAAATTTGTGCCAATTGTGTGCTTTGCTTCAAAGGTATAGAACTTGCCCCATTTCAGCTTATTTTGCACACTTGTTTTGCCACATTTGCAAACTATTTTTGGCCTGGTTTTCAAGTACAAAAACCTCTATTTTTAAGGTTTAAAAATGGCGGTTTAAGCCCATTTTGGAGTTAGGGGTGGTCCACCCTTCTTATAGCTTGCTTGCTAAGCTGTTGTGCCATTTTTCAAAGTTGTTTGAAATCAAAATTTTTGGCCTTTCTAACCAATGAAAATCAGAGAATTTTCAGTGGTAAAAACCATGTTTTGAGGTCCAAAATAGGAGGGGGTGGCCTCCCCTCCTTATGTTTTGTTTGCATGTATAGATAGCCTAATATGTGAGCATGTTTTTCTACCTTTTTGCAACTAGATCTCAGCATGTTTTTGCTACTGATTTAGCATCTTTTAACTTTGTTTTGAGCTTTCTTGGCCATATGAACCTTATCTTGCATGGATATAGTGCAAATGCTACACTAGCTTTGTGTTTTAATGTCTCTAACATGTCTTTCTTGAGATGATTGCATGCAATAGCATCATTTAACATGTGTTTTCAGTGTATGTATCTCTATCACACTCTCACTTATATCACTTTTTCATTGCTTTTGAGAGTTGGGTTTTGAGCCTTGTTTGTGAGCCAACATGTAAGCATGTTTTTCTTGCCATTTATGCTTCCATCTTAGCATGTTTTAGCCACTATTTTGGCATGTCTTAGCTCTGTTTTGAGCTGGTTTGCTCATTTGACCTTGATATTGCATGCCTCTAGTGTAATGCTTTTCACTAGTTTAATACTTTTGGCTTTTGAACATGTTGTGCATGTGTCGCTTGCATGATTTAGTGCCATTTTTCATGCCATTTCAGCACTGAAAAGTCTGCAACCTCCCTCATTTCTTCATTTTTCCATTTATTTTGAGGGTTGGTTAACCTTATGTTTGTGTTTAAGCTTGAGATAGCGCTTGTGCCGAACGGCTTTAACCCTCTCTTGAGGGTTCTTCCTAGCCAAAGGCAGGATCTCTCTCATGTCTTAAATCATCCTTGGGTTGACCCCTCTCTCATTAAAGGACTTTCACATTGGACTTAGTCAGTTAAAGGACAAATTAGTAATGTAAAATGTGCAAATAAGAATTGGAGAAGTAAAACATGAACAAGATATACATTTGTGTTGCATTGCATGTGCTTGGATCGGACGTTAATCCAAACACAAGAAATGTGGGACGTTTCATACTCAAAGTGATGAAACGTGTCACATTTCTTGGTTGTCGTCACCCTTGATCATGAATGATAGGGTGGTGGCCCTTCGAGTCTTATTTGTGCATTCATTAAAGCTTGTAAGAGCTTGGTTCTTTGGCCATCATGCTTGGAAATGCTTGATTGGTGGCTTGAGAGCCAAGTGCCATACTCCTTTGAGCTTGAGAAATGATAAGGAGTGGCAGTAAAAACATTTCATGAAAAATACATTGCTTTGCCTCTGTTGCTCTTTGTTGTAGCAAAAACAGAAGTCTGGAAGAAGCACTGGCCGACCGACCACCTGAGGTAGCCGATCGGCCAGTTGTGGTGGCCGACAGCCACTTTCTGTGGCCGACCGGCCAGAAGAAGAAAGTTGTTCAAAAGTGTTCTTGTGTTGGGGCAGAAGAAGTCTGGAAGTTGGTATAATGATTGGAGATCATAGGAAGTGCAAACAGAGGCAACCGATGGCAAGGCGATGGATTTTCAGAAGCTAACCGAGCATGCATGCATCTCTCACCCCGACACAGTTTAATTGCTTTCAACGGCTTCGAATTGTAGCTAATTCATACATATGTTGCGATTAATTAGTTTAATCTGTTTTGTAATGTTTTAATTAGCTTAGCATAGCTAGTTATTCAATTGTGTTGTAATAATTAGCTTAGCTTAGCGTAACTTAGCTTATTTATTCGGACCCTCCTTCGGGAGGGCATAATGTTGTAATAAGTGTGCGTGCGTGTGTGTATGTCTTTCAACCCCACGTCTTTCTCCCTTTTATTTAACTACTTTTGGTGGTTAGATTGGGGATCATGTTTCAATTAGCATACCTTATGCTCACATGTTTGCATCATTCATTAGTCTTGCATGCACCGAGGCTCGGCGCATCATTCAAACTGCATCATACTTCAATACACTTCTCTGAATGCATGCATCAAATTGTCGCATTCGTATGCCATCTTAGATAGCCGAGCCTATTCACTGCATATTGCATGTGTTGCATTTACCATTTTGCATAGTTAGGAGCATGGATATTTCTAACTAGCTTTTGTTTTGGCTTGGAGTACTCTGTAAGTTTTATGCTTTAGCATACTTGCATGAGTGTGAGTATTGCCGTGTTTCGCATGTTTGCCATGAGGCTATGTACTTAAATGCTTAACTGCATGAATGCCTATGGATGAAGGCTTTGTTGATTGAATTGGAACAATTCAACGAGTGTGAGTTTTAAGCCCACTTTGCGAAGTGGCAAATCATGTTTTAAGCCCATCTTGTTTGGTGGCAAATCCGTGCTTTAGCCCACTTGAGGGTGGCATTTTCAAACTATTTTGGAAAACAAACACAAGTTGAATTCGTTCCAATTTTCGCGACTTAGTCTGTGCTTGCTTGTGTGCGCCACATAGTAAAGATAGCTAATAAGCGGAATAAGAACACATGAGATTTATAAAACATCATATCATGTTTAGTAGAGGTCGATATTTGATCGGGCGAGCGGGGGTGCTCATTTCAGGACTTTCCCCTCTCGTACCCAAGTTCCCGAGTCGATGCAACTTTCGTGATGACGAACACATGGCCTTTGGCACAAGTCAGGGTTTTCTAAATTTCCCAAAATAAAAAGTGGCGACTCTGTAATCTGGCAAAGCAGTCCAATTTTGGCATTATTTGATTAAAAATATGATTTTCTAAAATGATTTGCCGAATTGGACTCCTTGGTGTTTATCAGTCTCGCATTGCACTTTGTGAGATTAGATTCAAAACTGTGACCGGAGTCCGAATTGTAGGACCTATTCGAGCTCTCCGAAAGGGGGTGCGAAGAAAGTCGAGTCTACAGTTTCTGGCAACTTTGCTGGTGATTTAGAGAACTTGACTTGAACTCATGATATGTTATTTTATCTATACTTATGTCTTTCTTTGCATTACATTTGCATTAGTGCACCTAAGCCACAGTGTTTTCCGTCTGCTATTCCTGAGCGGTTTGCTGGAGGCACGCTTGGAAAAGCTTGCCATAAGGCAGACCAGTTGCGGGCTCTACCATAATGGGAACAAAAACCATGGATCTAGACTGCAACTGTACCGTTTGATCCTCCTTTCACTTCTCGGTGTTGGGTGCGAGAGGTATATTAGGTAGTCTTGCTGAGGCACCCTTTTTTGACCGATCGGCCTAGTTGCATATCAGAAACCACAGAGACTGTTCCAAACTAGGACAGGTTGCTCACCCGAATGCAGGAATTGTTTGAAACCGTTTGTTTGCATCGCAAACCCCTAGCTCCTGACGAAACTAGGACAGGGTAACCCTACCCCATCGTAGGGGTGTTTTGGCTCTCACTTACTTGGTATGTGCTTTACAGTAAAACTGTACAGGGATGTGCATATCAGTTGCCAAGTTAGTATCAGTTTTTGGGGAAAATTCAGTGAAGAGTACAGCCATTCAGCTATGCTCATATTTGTTCTGGTGAAATCAGGCTGAGGTGCTATCTGTTTTCTCTTTTGCAAGGTAGTCCAGGAACCATAGCTTCAGAAGGCTCATATATCCCCTGGGTACACTGGACTTGTGTTGATAGACTTTGTCAGGTTAAAGATTTTGTTCAAGGGAAAAATGTGTCTCCTTCGCCAGAGGCAAGGCAAAGAAAGGCCAGTCAGGGCTCATCAGTTCAATTGATTCGAGAGTCACCAATCACATCACCTTTGTTCAAACTCAGCAGATCGTGATGGAACTGAGTCCGGAAGAAGTTTTGGCTACGATTACAGCATTAAACGAGGGAATCACCAGGCAGGATAAGACCAATGTCGAAATGCAACGCCCATCTAGGGCACCTACCACACATCCAGTCTCGGGACCCCAGCCGGACTTTGACCCACTTCCACCAGCTGAAGATTCATAAGGTCGGAATCCCCGAGAAGGGTTGGCTCAAGCTCAAGTTTTCACACCTCTGGTGCAGCCTAATGAGAGGCTTTATTCCCTTGATATTAATGAGCTCGACCCAACCTCATTAAAAATTGCTAACCTTGAGAAGCAATTCAAAAAGCCACAAAGCCTTAACTCCATTCCCGACATTTGGGATGGATACACCGAAGCTGCCGTACGGTTCCCAGACAAATTGAAAATGCTACACATTGACCTTTTCGATGGGTTTGGAGATCTTATGGTACATATCTGACTTTTCTTAGATGTCTTGAAAGCGATGGGTCTGGCTAAGCCACAAAAACTCTCTCTGTATGGATAAACCCTGTCGGGCATAGCAGCCACTTGGTACGCCAAGTTAGAGGATAAAGTGAAGCAAAACTAGAAAGAGTTGGCTGAGGCCTTTGTCGATCAATACTCTTACAATCCCAAGTTGAAATGACCAATCAAGAGCTTGAAGCAAGCCGCCAAAATCCTATGGAACCTTTTGTGGAATTTGTTGCAAAGTCGAGAGCAAAGAAAGCACAGATGACAGATCGACCTTTTGAGAGGGACCAAGTGCGGATAATGGTGCATAACCTTGAGCCTGATATGCTATAAAGGTTGATAATTGCTCCATTATTCACTTTCAAAAGTTTGCATGATTTGGGAGTTCAGATCGGGGATGCATTTGACGGAGGGATTATTCCCAAAACAGTTGAACTAATAAGGAGGGTGATTTCTGGGAATACCAATGCTGGGGGTAGCACTATTCCCAAACCCACTGAAATCAACACAGTCGCCACAGTCGACCCTTTTGCCAAATCAAGCCTACAAACAGCTAGCCTAGCCCGAGCTCAAGGCAGAACTTTCACCCCCTCTATATGAGCCTAACCAACGCACTAAGAGTCCTAATGGAAAGAGGGTATCTCAAACCCCTTGATCCTCAACCTCTGCCTGACCTATTCCCTGCCAGAAATAACCCCACTAAGTACTGTGTGTACCATCAACAGTGCGGTCATGGCACCAATCGTTGCTACCGCCTTCGTCATGAGGTCCAGAATCTCATCGACAACCAGACGATAGCTCCACCTCAAGACCCTACTGACCAAGTACCTCATCCACACCTCAATCAAATCCAAACACTGCCATCCACCTACAACCCGAGCATATACATCACCTCGGCCCATTTACCCAAGCCCGAGGTGTTTATTCCAGAAAGTACTGGTTTGTGCATGATGGATGCACCCAATCTGGTTCATGTACGCCAAGGGCACCAAATGAATAAACCCACTACTTCTAAGCTAATGAGCATGATTGAAGATCTTCAGAGAACAGTGGCAGATCTAGCCTTTGGGATATTGGCTCCGTCATCGGCCACGTCACATGCCAGAAGTTTCACGCCAAAAGGCTTCCAAATCTTGGGACGGGCTGTATTGGAAGAAGGCCAATCCTTTGGCAAAGTGGAGGCAAATGTCAAGAACAAGGTAGGGGCAGTTATTGGTCCCTACGAACACCTTTAGTGGGCTGTGGAGGCTTTGAAAGCCGAAGGGCTGAACAAACAGCAAGTGCTCCCAGTTATTACAAAGACTGTGGATGACGCTTTTGCCACTCAGGATGAGAGCATTCTGAATCAAGGGGCAAGCCGGGAAAAGGGATATCGTACTAGAAACACCCCTTTCAGCTCCAATCCTACACTCAGAAGAGATCATCAAACCCAGTCAGCACCTGCCAACCCCTTTGCCGGTATATCCGACACAACTCCACAAACCTCAAAGTACCAACCCCGAGGCCAAAGGGTCTTCACCCCGCTTTACATGTCCATATCCAAAACCAGGGGCGTGTTGATAAAAAAGGGCCATCTCAAACCCCTAGAACCTCGGCCATTCCCGGATCCCTTTCCATCCAAGCATAATTCAGCCAAGTACTCTGCCTTCCATCAACAAACTGGCCATGACACTGACTTTTGTTTTCATCTTCGCCATGAAATGGAAGATCTGATTGACAACAAGGTCATCGTCGCACTGGGTCCTGCAAAGTTTATCAGCACTAGATCGATGAACTTGGGAGATAATATGATTATGTGATCAAGGGATGAACCACCTGCTGATGGCGCTCGGTTTACTCTAGATATTGTGGATGGCACGCACCATGTTAAGCAATGTGAAAATGTTGTTTATTGTACGTTCTGACTTGGGTATTGAGTCAGTCTTGTTGTGTTATCTTAAGTCTGTTTTTTTGTACTGAGTTAGCCGAGTCTGTCTTGTTGTATCGAGTCATTCCTGTTGTGTTAGAGTCGGGTGATTTCGGGGGTGTTATCTCGGACATCATTATCTTTTTGTGTTTGTCTTTTATGCTCTTTGTTTTGCGTCTGTTTTTTCCATGAAGCCAGTTGTGCCTGCAAATTTGAATGAAACGGCAGTGCTTTTCACCTACTTTTCTGTGCCATGAAATCATTGCATTGACCTAAGTTTTTCAAAACTTTTCAAACGCTGTGATGAAAACAAAGAGGAAGGAATTTCTTGGGATTTGCAAAAATTTGATCGATTGAGAGGAAGAGAGTCATGCTAAGCTCTTAATGAATGAGATCATCTTCATTAATGTGAGTACTAAGAAGGATCCTGGCTTGATCCAGATTGGTTCTACATTGTCTTCGACGTGAGCGATTAGTCGCTTTCTTAAAAGATTTCAAAAAAATGTTTTGCGTGATCCTGCGAAGACATGTGTGGAATTGATTTTGAGATTGTGCAACATAGGATTGCTCTCATGCCTCAAGACTTGACCCCTTTGCTTTCAAACTTTGAACCTTGACTCATAATGTTCATCGATCAATCAAAATATAAGGCTTGTATGGCCGGATCAGAAGCAACCCTTGAACTAAGGACAAGAAGGTCAGATCAAGAAGATCAGATGTCATCAAAGGAAGGTTACAAAGCTGGATCAGAAGTAGCTCTTGAACTAGGGGCAAAAATGTCATATGTGCTCAAAGATTCAAAATATGGGTCATTTCGCCAACCAATGAAGACTGGCAAGAAAGCCAAATTCCAACAGCTGGAAGAAGAAAATTTATTGGTGAATGACAATCGAGTTCCTATCCACAACACTAGGGGCAAATTCAGACCCGATTGGATGGGCTCCCACATCATCAGCAAACAACAACCATTTTCCTAGATTTCGATGGCTTAGAGATCCTATGACCAATCAACATGGACAAATTAAACTTTTCTATCATTGAGAGGCTCGCTAGGTCGAAAACCCAGAAGGGTGACCCGGGCAAAAGTTAGAGCAGAGGAAAAAAGGAAAAGAGCAAAAATGAAAAAATGAAAAGAAATGGAAAAGATGAAAAGAAAAGATGAAAAGAAATGAAGAAAAGAAAAATAGAGCTTGCAAGGTTGAAAACCCGGAAGGGTGGACTTGGAAAAAGTTAGAGCGCAAAAGGAGAGTGTTAATACCGAAGTGTACCTCAACCCGGAGTTACGTCAGGCCTGATTCCGTCTTTGGGATACGTAGGTAACTTTATCCTGAAGTTCGGTTCCAATCATTTTTAGCTTGCTTGGCTTATCCATGTTGATTGGTTTATCCTTATTCAACTCGGCTATCTTGTCCATGTGAAGTGGCTCATCTTCATGATCATCTTCGTTCAAACTTGGTTGTCTTATTCTGTTGGACGATTCAGTTGCAAGACAATTCAAGTTCAGATCTGAGGTTGTGCATCTCAAGAGTAGATTCCTTGTTGGTTGAGCAATAGCCATTTACAAAAATAGTTTTTGTGAATTTTTAATGAGGTTGACTAATTCTCTTGAAAATTATTCCATTTTTCCAAAACTGGACCATTTCTTGGACCCAAAAAAGGAAAATTTTCAATGCTCACAACCTGACCTGCTTGATTTCAAATCAGAAAATCGAACAAGTATGTCAATCTAACTCTCATTTTGGTCAAAATTGTTTTAAAGCCAAAACAAAAAATGGTCAAAGTAACGAACTAAGGGCACAGTTGAGTCAGATTTTCTGTCTTTTCCCCGTTGTCAACATATTTGCTAGAAAGGGCACCATACTTGCCGGAAAGGGCACCATACTTGCCAGAAAGGGCACAACTGAAGCTAACAGCAAAGGGCTGAAAGCTTTCTTATCCTCCAAATAGTGAGGTATCAAGCACAGTGCGAAGCACGAACTGGAGCGGGATGTTTGGTTCCTTCATCTGGATGATCATACTCAAACTGGCGTCTGACCCGGAATGGGGACATAGAAAATGCAATGTGTCAGACCAATCGATTGTATGCTTGGCCGGCGGGACAATGTTATAATTTATCTCTGTCAAGCTAAGACAAGGGCATCATCAACTGATGTCAGCTGCAGATCTGCAGCACATCCAGTCACACCATAACCCCTTTGTGGGAAGGCTCACTGTTGTGAGCGGAAGAAGGAGAATCTAGCAGAATGCTAAGGGTACGAGCCCACAACTTCCTGTTTATCCGTCAACCACCCAGCGGAGGGATAAAAAAAGAAGTGAGAGTAAAGAATAGAGAGATGTGCGCTCAGAGAAAAAGTGAGGAAAGGGCATTTCAGAGAAAAAGAGATTGAGTTCAAGAGTGATGTGAGAATCACAAATAAGGAAGGATGGGAAACAATACCTAGAGAAGCTGTGGGCTACCCATGAACCGAAAGGTCTCTCACCATTGGAACACATTTGAATGTTGTGTTTGTTGTTTTGGTTTGTCTCGATTCTTGTTTTAAGTCATTTTGAGTGTCAATAGATGTGTTTAGGTTGTTTTACGTTGCTTTTCTTTTTGTTGAGTCATTTGGACTGTGGTCAGCCGTAGGGTCAATACCCAGTTAAGAATTCATTTCTCAATTTCAATTTTAAATCATTTTGTGCTTAGGGTGCTGTGTCGTTCTCCATGTTTGTACAAAATAGGATTTGTTCTTTCATAAAACTGCAGGGTTCAACCTAGGTCATATGAGAACAATTGAATCAGGACCTATCTGAAGCTATATAGGTTCCAAACTGCAAAGCAAAAGAAAAGAGGGAAAAATTCGGAGCATCTTAGCATGTTTCAACTTCAGCAAATTCCGAGGTTGCATTCCAGGTGCATTTTCTCAGGCCTCGCCATTTCTCTGGAGTATGAGTGTATCTCGACCCCAAGTTTAAGCCTGCTTCAAGTCAGAATGGCAGTCCAAGCAGCACCCAAGGTTTTCACATGCAGATGTTACCCCTCACCAATATGAATGGGATGTGTCCTTTTTGAGCTAAGCATGTTGCAAAGTCCTCCGAGAGGTAAATCAGAGGCACCAAAGTACATATTTGATGCCCCACTATTGCATAGAATGTGCATTTTCATATACACTTCTGTTGCATGCGTGCCGCACATCATTATGATTCATGCAAAGAATATGCTCTTGTTATTTTGCATAGAACATGCTTTCATTTTTGCATAGAATGTGCCGTCGCCTTTATATCTCAGTTGTTTGTCATGCATGGAATATGCACTCTTACTATATCACACTTGTTAAGTGTCTTTCTTTACATACACGATATTGTATGTACGGTTCATTCAGAGGAATTCTGGGTGAGATCATTCCAATCCCTCAAACCACCTTGCTTCGGTTAGAAACATTCGGGTACGCCTAGTGTTTGTACCACCCCTACCTTGGTTAGAAACATTCGGGTATGCTCGGTGTTTATACCACCTTACCCCTTGTCTGAAGCATTTGGAACGTGTTCCGATTCTTATACAACCCTATTTTGGTTAGAAACATTGGGGTGTGCTCCGATGTTTATACTGCCCTCCGGTGTTTACACCACTCCCTTTTCCCTCTCGCATGCGGCATGTTTGGATATATTCGTGCTATCTTGCGCACCCCCAATTGTTTACGCTGTTTAGCGCATCGCACAGTTTAGTGCAATTCAAAATTGGTCACACTGTTTAGTGTATCGCATTGTTTAGTGCATTTCAAAATTGTTCGCACTGTTTAGCGTATCGCATTGTCTCGTGCATTTCAAATTGTTCGCGCTGTCTAGCGCATCGCATTGTCTAGTGCATTTCAACTCGTTCGTGCTGTTTAGAGCTTCACACTTGCTAGTGCACCGACTTCGCATTGTCTTGTGCATTCTTTGGTCTAGGAGACCTTAAAATCCTGCATTTAAACTCGCGCTTTCTTGCACATCGCACTTTTTTTGTGCAGTCTGCACTCGCGCTTTTTCTTGTGGACCGCACTTGTTTGTGTCGTTCACTCTCGCGCTTTCTTGTGCATCGCACTGTCTTGTGCACTTGCATCGCACTGTTTTGTCCACCTTGCATATTGCACTGTCTTGTGCATTCATATCTGTTTCGTGTATTCACTTGCTCTCACTGTTTTGTGCATTTAACCCATATTGTACTGTTATGTGCACTTTGTTTTTTTTTGTATCATTTGCACTACCTTGTGCATTGCAATTCAATCGCGCTATCTTGCACATCGCACTGTCTTGTGCACCTGTATATCATTGTTTTGTGCATTCACGTTGCTTCGCACTATTTTGTGCACTCTTTGGTCTAGGAGACTATACGTCTTTTTTAAGTTGGACCTGGAGAGCAGATTTTGCTGCCGGCCATAGGTGTGGCGGGTCGGCCACAGATATGAATTGTTGGCCACCATTGGTGGCTAGTCGGCCACAGATGTGTCTGGTCGGCCACCAATGATGGCCGGTCGGCCACTAATGTCCAAAACTCAGATTTTTTTTGCAGATATTTCTCCTCCAGCTGTCTTACACTGCTCCAACTATCTCTAAATCAGATATTTTCGGCCAAAGCTCATATATTGCTATATATGGAGGTCATATCTCTCATTTTTCAAGGTTAGAAAGTTTGGGAGCCACTCTTTCTAGCATCTCTCTCTCTCTCTCTCCGGATTTCTCTCTTTCTTGAGCAATTGTGCTTAGAAGCTTGCATACTTCAAACTTTAACCTATCAACCCTTAATCAAAGTGGTTCATCCTTGGGCTGGGGTTGCTTGAAGCTCTCTTGGAGCCTCCTTTGAGCTCTAAAATGGTGGTTTAAGCTCGAATTTGTGCCTATTGTGTGCTTTGCTTCAAAGGTATAGAACTTACCCCATTTAAGCTTATTTTGCACACTTGTTTTGCCACCTTTGCAAACTATTTTTGGCCTGGTTTTCAGGTACAAAAACCTCTATTTTTAAGGTTTAAAAATGGTGGCTTAAGCCCATTTTGGAGTTAGGGGTGGTCCACCCTTCTTATAGCTTGCTTGCTAAGTTGTTGTGCCATTTTTCAAAGTTGTTTTAAATCAAAATTTTTGGCCTTTCTAACCATTGAAAATCAGAGAATTTTCAGTGGTAAAAACCATGTTTTGAGGTCCAAAATAGGAGGGGGTGGCCTCCCCTCCTTATGTTTTGTTTGCATGTATAGATAGCCTAATATGAGAGCATGTTTTTCTACCTTTTTGCGACTTGATCTTAGCATGTTTTTCCCACTGATTTAGCATCTTTTAACTCGGTTTTGAGCTTTCTTAGCCATATGAACCTTACCTTGCATGGCTATAGTGAAAATGCTTCACTAGCTTCGTGTTTTAATGTCTCTAACATGTCTTTCTTGAGATGATTGCATGCCATAGCATCATTTAACATGTGTTTTCAGTGTATGTATCTCTATCACACTCTTACTTATATCACTTTTTCATTGCTTTTGAGAGTTGGGTTTTGAGCCTTGTTTGTGAGTCAACATGTGAGCATGTTTTTCTTGCCATTTATGCTTCCATCTCAGCATGTTTTAGCCATTGTTTGGCATGTCTTAGCTCTGTTTTGAGCTGGTTTGTCATTTGACCTTGATTATTGCATGCCTCTAGTGTAATGCAAGAATTTAATGCTTTTGGCTTTTGAACATGTTGTGCATGTGTCGCTTGAATGATTTAGTGCCATTTTTCATGCCATTTCAGCACTGAAAAGTCTGTAACCTCCCTCATTTCTTCATTTTTCCATTTATTTTGAGGGTTGGTTAACCTTATGTTTGTGTTTAAGCTTGAGATAGAGCTTGTGTTGAATGGCTTTAACCCTCTTTTGAGGGTTCCTCCTAGTCAAAGGCATGATTTCTCTCATGTCTTAAATCATCCTTGGGTTAGAGCCTCTCTCATTAGAGGACTTTCACATTTGACTTAATCGATTAAAGGTCTAATCGGTAATGTAAAATGTGTAAACAAGAATTGGACAAGTAAAATATGAACAAGATAAGCATTTGTGTTGCATTGCATGTGTTTGGATCGGACGTTAATCCAAACACAAGAAATGTGGGACGTTTCATACTCAAAGTGATGAAATGTGTCACATTTCTTGGTTGCCGTCACCCTTAATCATGCATGATAGGGTGGTGGCCCTTCGAGTCTTATTTGCGTATTCATTAAAGCTTGTACGAGCTTGGTTCTTTGGCCATCATGCATGAAAATGCTTGATTGGTGGCTTGAGAGCCAAGTGCCACACTCCTTTGAGCTTGAGAAATGATAAGGAGTGTGGCCATACACACATTTCATGAAAAATACATTGTTTTGCCTCTGTTGCTCTCTATTGTAGCAAAAACAAAAGTCTGGAAGAAGCACTGGCCGACCGACCAGTGGGGGTGGCCGACCGGCCAGTTGTGGTGGCCGATAGCCACTTTCTGTGGCCAATCGGCCAGAAGAGGAAAGTTGTTCAAAAGTGTTCCTGTGTTGGGGCAGAAGCAGTCTGGAAGTTGGTACAATGATCAGAGATCACATCAAGTGCAAACAAAGGCAGCCGATGGCAATGGATTTTAGGAAGCTAACCAAGCATGCATGCATCCCTCATCCCGAGGCAGTTTAATTGCTTTCAACTGCTTAGAATTGTAGCTAATTCATACATATGTTGTAATTAATTTGTTTAATCTGTTTTGTAATATTTTAATTTGCTTAGCATAGCTAGTTATTCAATTGTGTTGTAATAATTAATTAGCTAGAAAGTTAATTAGTTATTTTGTAATAATTAGCATAGCTCAGCGTAGCTTAGCTCATTTATTTGGACCCTCCTTCACGAGGGAATAATGTTGTAATAAGTGTGCGTGTGCATGCGTATGTCTTCCAACCCCACGTCTTTCTCCCTTTTGTTTAACTGCTTTTGATGGTTAGATTAGGGATCATGTTCGATTAGCATACCTTATGCTTGTATGTTTGCATCATTCATTTGTCTTGCATGCACCGAGGCATGGCGTATCATTCAAACTGCATCGTACTTCAATACACTTCTCTGAATACGTGTATCAAATTGTCGCATTCGTATGCCATCTTAGATAGCCGAGCCTATTAACTGCATATTGCATGTGTTTCGTTAGACATTTTGTATAGTTAGGATCATGCATATTTCTATCTAGCTTTTGTTTTGGCTTAGAGTTCTCTGCACGTTTTACACTTTAGCATACTTGCATGAGTGTGACTATTGCCATGTTTTACATGCTTGCCATGAGACTATTTGCTTAAATGCTTAACTGCATGAATGCTTGTGGATGAAGGCTTTGTTGATTGAATTGGAACAATTCAACGAGTGTGAATTTTAAGCCCACTTTGTGAAGTGGCAAATCATGTTTTAAGCCCATCTTGTTTGGTGGCAAATCTGCGCTTTAGCCCACTCGAGGGTGGCATTTTCAAACCATTTTCGAAAACAAACATGTGTTGAGTTCGTTCCAATTCTCGCGACTTAGTCTATACTTGCTTGTGTGCGCCGCATAGTAAAGATAGCTAATAACCGGAATAAGAACACATGAGGTTTATAAAACATCATATCATGTTTAGTAAAGGCCGATTTTTGATTGGGCGAGCGGGCGTGCTCATTTCAGGACTTTCCCTTCTCGTACCCAAGTTCCCGAGCCCAGGCAACTTTGGTGATGACGGACACGTGGCCTTTGGCCCGAGTTAGGGTTTCCTAAATTTCTCAGAATAAAATATTTAGGTGACGACTCTGTAATCTGGCAAAGCAGCCCAATTTTGGCATTATTTGATTTAAAATCAGATTTTCCAAAATGATTTGCCGGATTGGACTCTTTGGTGTTTATCAGTCTCTCATTGCACTTTGTGAGACTAGATTCATAATCGTGAAAGGAGTCCGAACTGTAGGACCTATTCTAGCTGTCCGAAAGGGGGTGCGAAGAAAGTCGAGTCTACACAAGTGCTTCGTGGGCTCTCGAAGCAAGATGTCCTTGTTTATCCCTGGGATGAGGCCCTCGAATCTCAAAATACCACCTGGGGTCGGAGCGTATGTGCGTGGCTGGTAGGTGGCTGCATCAAATGGCCTGTCTGCAAGGGGAGGAAGCACGAGCTCGAGAATCTCCTCAGCCTTTATATCTGCACCTAGGATGGGGCCAATACCCACAGCCGAGTCAGGAATGGGGATCTCGTCACTAGCCATAGGAAAAGTGGGAAAATGATGAAAAATTGAGAGAGTGAGTGAGTTTGAGTAAAAATCCCCAAAACCCCAAAGGTCTAAACCCTAGGCGAGAGAAAACAAAGAGAGAGTGAAAACTCAAAAGGAGAGAGGGAAAAGTGTGGGTAGATGTGTGAAAACTAAGAAAAAACAAGAAGAACCCCAAAACACAACCAAATCAAGTTTTGTTCGGTTCAAAATGTAGAGGAGTGAGTAAGTTTTATGAAAAAAATTCACGAGGGTTAGTGGGTATTGCAGAAACAGGGAAGATCTAGAGAGAGAGAGAAACCATAGAGAGAGAGGAGAAGGGTTTTCGGGTTTGAGTGTGTGCAAAATAAGGGTTGGGTTTGATTTAAACCAACCACGGGCGTGGCTTTTAGCGAATTTGCCCCTGCCGCTGTCGCGACCTGGCCGACTCTATTGGAGCTCAGCCGTGTTTCGTTTAGGCCCGGCTAGCCCCTAATGCATCACAGTTTTTTTTTTATTTTGTTTATTTTCGTATTGGGCCTCGATCTGAATTTGGGAAGGAAAAGAAAAAGAAGGAAAGCAAAGAGAGAATAGAAAAACTAAGTGAAAGGAAGAAGAAAAAAACAGAAAAAAAGAAAAATAGGAAAAAGAAAAAGAAAAGGAGGAAGGGAGTTTTGTTACTTTATTTTGCAATTTGTTTGATTCATAAGTTGTTTAAATTCAAAGGTTTAATTCATAATTTGTTTAATTCATAATCATTTTGTTTAACTCATAATTTGTTTGTTTCGTTAATTTATAAATTGTTCTACCTAAGTCGTAATGTGTTCCATTATTTCGCTCTGTTAAGTCATGGTTTATTTCATTATCCATAAGTTGCTTCAGTAGTTTCATTATTTCATAATTTGTTTCAAATATCTAATTTGTTAATTTATATTTGTCCCGTTATTTCCGAATTTCGCGCACCGTGGAATCCTGCTCCAAATTGCATGCTTTTTCTTTCAGGGATTGTAAGTTGGGCCTATTTTGAAAAAAATTTAAAGAAATTATTTTTCTTATCTTGCTTTCATAAAGCTTTGTTTAGTTTGTTAAAGTTCACGTTTAAATCATCGTCAAAATTTGTTTTTATGCTTTGTACCTTGATTTGCGGTATCTGTGTTATCTCCACAGGCTTCAAGGCTACGGTTTCCAAGGCCTTTCCAAGGATGAGATAATCTCTCTCTATGCTACTTTGCCTGCTTTTTTTCATTAATTTATCTTTCCGTCTTTTGCGCGAGACACGTTAGGATTGTTTCACTTGGTTAAAAACAGCGGGCGTGTCCATTGTTCACACCATCTTTCCTCGTTTCACATGAGACCCATTAGGATTGTTTCACTCGGTTAAAAACAGCAGGTGTGCTTGTTGTTAACACCATCTATTCTCCTATCGCGTGAGACGCGTTAGGATTGTTTCACTCAGTTAAAAATATCAGGTGCGCCTGGTGTTCACACCACCCATGGAGCTTTTCACCCTTCCTACGTGACGAGTAGTTAGGTCTGCATTTTCTTACATCCTTTCTATATGAGACGTAGTTTGGTTCGTACTTTCTTTGTCCTTTCCATGTGAGACGTGTTTATTCGCTCACTTCTTTCCATGTGAGACACGACTGGATTTGTTTTGCTCTGGTTTATGTTTTCGTTCAAATGTTGCATTCCTATTATGGCATGTTGCATTACTTCATCGCTTGTTAGCATTCATTCAAATGTTTTATTGCATTGTTTCATTGCATGATTATAAGTTATTTGCCGCATATCATTTTGCACTTTGCCCTCAAGATCAATCTTTTCATTTAGGTCTTGATTTTCTTGCCCAAGTCTTACGGCCATGTCAAATGGCTCGTCTCTGGGCTTTGGCATTAACTCACGCCATTTCATGATTTTGAGCTCTGTCAAAAAGGGGCAACTGTAGACACCCAATTTTTTACTGCCCGTAAGACTCAGGCACTTTGCCCAGTGCACTCGATAATGAAAGTTACATTGTGTGATTCGAACGCTCAAATGAAGGAATCCAAGATCGAGCCTCGAAATAATCCCAAAATCCCTATATTTACCTTGTCCAAACCGTAGATATCCATTTTTGAACATTGTGCCACCCTACATTGAGCTTGAAACAAAGAAACAGGGTAGCACATTGGGGCCCGGCCGTGCCTTATTGGGAGTCGGCCGTGGCCATTTGGGGCCGACCGTGCCTTGGTTACGAGAAACACTGTTTTGGCCGGGAGCGCACTAGCTGTCTATTTTTGAAGATATTTTCAGCCTATTTTGCTCAAATTCTATAAATACGAGGTTATATCTCTGTTTTAAGGGTTGAACAATTTCCAAAGAGCCTATACACTTACTTGAGAGCTCCTACTTCTTGTGCAAGCCACCTTTGAGCAAGCTTGCAATCTTTGAACTATATCTATACACCATACACGCCCTCACACCTAAGACCTTGGAGCCTTGGTTGAGCCTTGAGCGTCACAATTCAAGCTTGAGAGTGCGCATGGATCAAGTTTGATTCATCACAAGAGCTTATCCTCTTTAAGAGGTATAAGCTTACCATCCTTTCCCATGCTTTCATTTCTGTCTTTTACTGTCAAAGGTAGAATTGTTTAACACCCATTCTTACACCTCACTCCATAGTTCACACCCCTTTTTTTTTACACTCTTTTTTTTTAGTCTCCAAACTAATTTTTAGAGTTCGAAATAGGCTAAAAAAATATGGTTTGAGGTCTCAAAAATGGAGGAGCTAGCCACATTTCCTTGCACTTGTTCACTAGTCTTGTGATTCCTTGCTACTTCCTATCTTTTTCTTGCTCTCTAAACATCCTTTTGGTCACTATTTTTTTAACATATTAAGGGTTGTTTAGACTCGTGTTGTTTCATTTAATGGGTTGATGTATTGAATACTTTGCCTATCATGTTGTAAGTCTCCACGGTTTTGCTTGTTTAGGCCCAAGACATCAACCCATTTGAGTTGATAGCTTTTCTTTACTTGGTTTTCATATTAAGAGTCTCATTCTTCAAATCAACCTTGCAATCATGTCTACAACCACCCCTTTTTCTTCTTTTCTTTTGTTGGTTTGAGAGTTATATAAAAGGATTGATGTTATTCAAGGTATGGGGGAGAGACCTATGCTTAATAGCTTAATCTCTTCGGAGGTTCATCATCAAGGCATAGTCCCTCTTTCATGCTTTAGGTCACTTCTCGTTTGACATTTCTGCTCATATAGTGGACTTAACTATCACTTTGGGATAAATTGATTAAAGAATGGATGGGACTAATAAAATTGGCTTAAAACTAATAAAACCAACGTAATGAAAATGAGTAAAGTTGCTTGGAATTGGCCGGACGTTATGCCAAATCCATAGTGTCATGCACTAATTCATGATGTGTTGATGAAACTTGAAGCGTCTCTATCTCCCTCTTTGAGTTCATTCCATGATAGGAGGGAGGAGTGGTTGTTCATAGCATTTATTGATTTTTGTCCGATTGTCTCCTAAATCATCAAGCGATCAACTTGCTCATTGATGGTTTTGGAACTCACTTCGTTCTTCTCTTGAGCCTCTACATGATAGTGAAGAACAGAAGGGACAAACAGATCTCAAAAAAACTCTGTCTACACTGTTTTCGCCTCAAAGCACAAAAACAGGGTTTTCATGAAATTTGGGCACGACTTGCCTTATTTGGGCCTTGCTAGGCCTCATTGGGGGCCGGCCAGCCCCTAATGTTTGGTAAACAGTGTGTTTTGCAGAAACAGAGGGTAGTGACTGAAGGTGAAACAAGACAAATTCCAAGGAAGGCAGACAAAGTTGCTTTTGAAAACCATCGCGTGCATGCCATCCTTGTGCTTCTTTTGTTTATCCAAATGTTGTAAATTATGCCCTCATTATTGTTGTAATTAAATTATTATTGTTGTAATTTATTATTGTTGTAATTATTATTGTTTATTTGTAATTATATAGCTAGATAACTTATATTGCTAGTTTATTGCTCATTCCAAAGATCCTTGTTGTAATAACTCAACTAGTTAGTTATTTAATTCATTCATTCGAATTTGTAATAGTTAGTTTATTGCAGACACTTGGACATTCTTTCGAACCCCCTTGCACGAGGGAAAAATATGTAATAATGGTGTATGTCTTCCAACCCCATTTCTTTCTCCCTTTTATTTATCCGCTTATAATGGTAGCATAGAGCATCATATTCATTTAGCATTCCCATGTTTGCATACACTTGTCTCTCATGCATTAGGATTCGGCTCATCATATTAACTCATATCAATTTCATCATTGCTTGAATACGTGATTTATCGCGTGCCTTGAATTAATTCATATACCATGTTAGTAGCCAAGCCTATTAATTGCATGATTGTATTACGTTGCATTAGTCATATTGCATTATTTAGGTGCATGCATGCTTTCTAATTTTTTTGCTTTGTTCGGCTTGCCTTGGAGTACTAGGTGAGTGTTTATTGTTTTAGCATATTGCATGAGTGTTAGTGTTGCCATATCAAGCATGAATACCCATGAGGCTAAGTGCTTAAGTGGTATACGTATTTGAATGCCTGCGAATGAAGGTTAATTGCTAAAATTGGGATAAATTGTTTAATGCACATACAAACTCACCTTTTCAAGTGACGCATATTCAAAAAAAAATTTTAACAAACATGAAATCAAAGTGTTCCAACTTTTGCAAATTAGTCTATACTTGTGTGCAACACATAGTAAGTTAGCCTAATAATTGAAACAAGAGCATATAATGTAAATAAAAATCACATCATGAGCAAAAGAGGCCAATATTTGATCGGGTGAGCAGGGTGCTCAATTCATGACCTTCTCTTCTCATACCTAATTTCCCGAGCCCAGACACTTTGGTGATAACAGATAAGTGGCTTTTGGCATGAGTCATGGGTTGTCTAAATTTTCCAAAAGTATTTACATGGCAACTTTGAAATCTGGCAAAGCAGTTTATTTTTGGCATTTGATTCAAACATCGGTTTTCCAAAAGAATTGCCGTATTTGGACTCTTTTTGTGTTTTCACTATTTTACATTGCACTTGTGAAATCAGATTCAGAATCATGAGGATCCAAACTGTAGGGCTAGTCGTATCCGAGAGGAGCAAGAAAAGAAAACTACACATACCAAGACATGATTATATATAAGTAAGCACATTCATAAAGCCAAGAGCACAACATTTATAAAAACAAAATTTCCAGATTCAGAGTCACTTAAAGATTAAGATTAAAAGAACTACTTCATATTTTTCCCAAATCCGACCTTCCTATGGTTCGTAGAGAATTTTATCTAGTTTTCGAAACATTTCTGGAAATGGAATAGCTTTTTCAAAATTTTTAGTTATATCAGAAATACTCCAGCTCTGTCTAGATTCGTCGACCGTTACGAAAATCAAATTTTCTCATAAACCACTCAATCTTTTTCAATGCAACCAATTTTCCTTGAAAGATAAATCCATAAGGAAGATTCTGAAATAAAATGGAGGTTTGGAAGATATTTCTACATTTTTCTAGAATTTCTTAAACTCACTGATTTAACCAATTCTGTGCAACAAGTATTAGAAAAATGAAATGAGCCATAAAAACACACCCATGACCCTTTAAAAAAATTCTCACACACTCTCTATATGTCAAATAATATCCATTTGAAACAAATCTAGAGTTCATGAAGGTGTGCTATGGAAAGAAAATCACGAACTTGAGAAAAAAAAAATTATGAAAATTTTAAAGAAGAAGATGAACACCACATTTTCAAACCATGCATCATCCAACAAGTGTAGTAACTCCAAGTAACAAATAAAATTCATTTCTAGAATGCATTATGAAAAGGAAAAACATGATGGTATTCATGGAGAGAAGAGGTGAATGAGGTTTACCTTAGCTTGCTAGATTTTTTTTTTTTTTTTTTGCATACTT
The DNA here is from genome assembly GCF_004153795.1 of Camellia sinensis. Lineage (NCBI taxonomy): Eukaryota > Viridiplantae > Streptophyta > Magnoliopsida > Ericales > Theaceae > Camellia > Camellia sinensis. The sequence goes on from NW_021025263.1 coordinate 2,700,943, forward strand.
GTTCTCTCTTTTTCTTCTATTTTTCTCAAACTCACTTGCTCTCCCTTTCCTCCTCTCTTCAGCCGTATGTTGTGTGTGTATGGAGTGACAAAAATAAGCTAGCAAGGCTTGTATTTATAGGCCCAGGAGGTGAGAGAAAATGGTTGAATGGCTTGGTCGAATCTCAATGGTAATTGATCTAGTTTGGTTGGTTTGTAATGGATCCAATAAGGATTAGTGTTAATTAGTCTTGATTAAGAAAAAGTAATCCTATTTATTAATTAATTGGGAGACAAGAGTACATCGCATTTATTACTCCCCATTTCTTCATGTTTTCAAAGATTTTCTTGAATATTTAATTTAAGATTTGCTATATAAAAAAATAATTTTTTTGGTCCTTCTTCCTTATTCACAACCGGCCACCATTTCCACATGTGAGAATTTGATTTTTTTTGAATAAAATATAGTAGATATTATGTATAAATCAATAAAATATTAGTTGTACTCTTATTGAATAAAACATTAGGATTTTTGGGGCCAAAATGCAATAATAAGGAAAGTAGAGGGTACAAATCTGAAATTTTGAAATAAAACATATATTTAAGTCATAAATTTAATAAATTAATGATAGGAAAAGTAATTCGGCTCATATGATGCCGATTTGCAACAAAAGGTGAGATACCGAGCTAAAACGGCGATTATCAGAAACTAGGGTTAAAATTGAAATTAGTTAAGAAAATGAGGGACTTCAATGAAATAATTTAAAAGTAAGGGACTTTTAAGAAAATGAAATTTTCAGGGGCCACACATATCTCCTTTCGCTTGTGCTTCAAGTAGTTCTTGAAGTCTTTGCAGCCGTTAGGCAACTTCTCAATCAAAGCAGCTGCCTGAAATGATTCACTTAAAAACATTCCATCTACATGAATCTCATACAGAATTACATGGAAATCTTGGACTTGACTAATGACGGTTTTCGAGTCCACCATTTTGAAGTCCAAAAACAGGCCAACGACAAATTTCTTTGCCTCAGCATCCTCGGTCTTGTACTTCTTGTCGAAAGCATCCCACAGCTCTTTTGTGGACTTGTTGGTATAAAACACATTGAATAATGGGTCTATGAAGCCATTCGGAACATAATTCCGACAAATGAAGTCTGACTGCTTCAAAGCTTCTAGAGCCATGAGCTTCTGCTTGTCTTGCTCATTCTCTTCTACAGTTGGTGGATCCTTCCTCAAAACCCTCGCAAGGCTTAGAGTAGTCAGGTAGAATAGCATCTTCTGCTGCCACCTCTTGAAATTCACTCCCGTGAACTTCTCCAAGCACTCATGATGGTTAAGTGGTCCTCCCAGAATAACAAGAGTAGCAGCAAGATTGACTACATAGGTCACAGTATGGGTTGGCAATCCAATTGCCCCGGGGTTCTGGTCCCCACCAACATTAGCAGCAGCAGTAGCATTAGTGACAGCTGCCATTTTTAAAAAATATAACAGAATTTCACTGTTCTGTGTTTCCAGAAATCAAACTTAACACTAGAAAATCTCAAAGTTGGAAATTTAATTCAAAACTAGTCTCACCACTTAACCTAGAATCAAACATGGTCAAGAATGTTTTCAGGAAGACTGGAGGGGTCACACCGGTCCCACTTAAAACCCAGTTGACCTTAGACAAAACTTTCAATAGCATGTTGACTCCTAGTCCATGGGAATCAAATTTTAGAATTAATTTTTCCAAGAGATGAACTAGGTTAAAACAAACCAAGTTCCAAACTTACATGCAATTTAAAAATTGCTAACCAAATTATAAGTAATAATAATAATAAAAAGGAATTGCTACAACAATTACAAGGAAATAAAACTTGCTTCTACATATTGGTAAATGAATCACAACTAAATCTCAACCAAAAAATTGCTTCAAAGATATATAAAAGAAAATAGCCAATCCAAAAAGATTCTATTTAGTCTAAACATTCCTTTCTATGCTTAGGGTATTTCTGTTCAATAAAAAGGCTAGTAGTCCAAAATGTTTTTATTACAAGCCCAAAATTCCATTCATTTGGATTTGTATTTTTTTTTTCCCCTTCCTTTCGCATTGGTATTTTGTAGACACCCAATTTTTGACCGCCCTTAAGACTTGGGTGCCTCATGATGAACACTTAATGATGAATTGTTACGCTGTCCATATCGTTCAATTTCTTCAGTAAAAGGCTTCGGTTTTCAAGCTTCAAAGCCCAAACCTTGCACTTCCTTTGAACCAAAACCTAACTTTTTCTAGCCTGACCACTCAGAGGCCTGCTGGCTAAAAAGTGGCCGATAGGCCAATTTTTATTGGCCGGCCATCGCTCTCTATGGTCGGCTGACCATGTCCAGCGTCCAGCAGATATTTTGTTGCCAGTTGTCCTCTCATGTGCATGACTTGCACCAGCTGGCACAATACAAATATTTTTGACAGAGGAACCTGTTTTTCTATAAATAGATGACCATCCCTCATGGTTTTAGGTTAGAAAAATTTGCCAAGAGAAAAAACTTGCCAAACACTCTCCTCTTTATCGTGCAATATACATACACTATAGATACACTTCCTAAACCCAAAATTTGAGGTTTCTTGCCGAGATTATTGAGTCAAAATTTAACTCTTGAGGGTGATCACTTTGTGGTTTGTGAACGAAAGAACATCCTTTGTTTAAGAGGTATAACTTTTTCCGTTTCTTATCTTGCTTACACTACTCTTTTCTTCTCTTTTATACTCTGTTTTGGACTGTTTTCAAGTGCTGAAACTTGTGATTAAAAAGCTACCAAAGGCGGAGGAGTTAACCACCCTTTCTTGAGTGTTATCTCATAGATTATATCCTTGTTTTTCCTACTTGTTTCTTTGCTTTTAGCTACTGATTTTTAGAGCTTTCAGAGGATAAAATATGTGATTTTAGGATACAAAAAGTGGAGGGGTTAGCCACCCTTCCATAGGCTTGCTTACTAGCTTTATTCTCTTTTATTTTTGCTTGCTTTTTCTAGCTTTCCAAACTGATTTTTAGAACTATTTTGTCTTATTTAGGGGCTGTTTAGTATGTTTACTTAGTTATGCTTTGAATACCATGCTTGTATTGTTATAAGTCCTTATAGATTTGATGGTTTAGACCATAGACACCAATCTATTTGAGTTGATAGCTTTCTTTACATAATTTCTATGTAAATATTCATATTGGTCATCATCACCTTTGCCTAACCATCTCTGCAGCCTCCCTCCTTTCTTTGTTTTCTTTGATTAAGAGTTGTCTTAAATACTAGTTTGTTGCTTAAGGCACGAGAAAGAGACCCTCCATGCTTAATGGTTTAATCTCTTCGGAGGTTCATTACCAAGGCATTATATCTCTCTCATGTTAAGCACAATTTCTTGTTTGACACTTCTCTTTATCACTTTTTGCATTTAGCGGACGTAGTCATCACTTTTGGACATAAGTGAATAAAGAATGGCAAGGTAATGTAAAAGAGGTTAAAATTGGAAGGTAATGTAAAAAAGAGTAACAAAATTGAGTTGGGTTCAATCGGACGTTATATTGAACCCATTGAGTCTTGAATCATTACATACTTTGTAGTGATGTCTAGTGATTCAAGAAGCAATGTCTACCACTTACCTTAAGGTAACTCCATGATAGGGGAATCGTTTTGTTAGTCTTTTCTTTCCATTTATTGATCTTTTTCTCTTATCAATTCATAGATCACCATGCAACAACTTTGCGAAAATTGATGATTTGTGAATTGAGTCTGCTGCTCCCTTAATCAGTTTCATGATAGGGAGAGGCATAGAGGATAAACATCTCCTGGAAACACTCCATTTTTGCTATGTTTTAATTCTATGGCAGCAGGGTAGAACCCAAAAACAGTGGCTGGCTGGCCATCTTTCTATTCGGCCGACCACTTCTCAAGGCCAGCCGGCCACATATTGTTGTACAGGCAATGGTATTTTTCTTGCAGAACATAGTAGAAGCTGAGGCAAAAACAGAATAATTTTCTGATTACAAACAGAACATATTCTAGCAGCAAAACAGAAAGGTTTGCGGGAGGATATTCTCATTTGTGCTTGTGTGACTCTTCACTTCCCATGGTCCTTTAAAATGCTTTGGTACTAGTATGTTTAATTAATTAGATTTGTTCGAATTCGTAACAGCTAGTTAAATTTAGTTATTGTAATAGCTAGTTCAATTGGTTAATTTGGTGTTGTAATAATTAGTTTAAATCCGGACATTCAGACCCTCTTGTATGACGGCAAACTTGTAAATATTTCTATGTCTTTCAACCCACATTTCTTTCTCCCTTTTATTTATTTGCTTACGATGGTTGCATTCATGTTTTGGTTTCATATCATTACCATGTATAAATATCCATTTTTGCATGCATTGGGTTCAGATCATCTATCTAAACATCATTGTCGTTTTCTACTTACTTGAATACGTGCGCTTATTGCATGCTTTGAGTTAATCCATATGACATGTTAAAAATAAACCGAACCTAATAGTTGCATTTTGTATGTGTTGCATTAGTCACCTGCATAGGAGAGCATGCATTTTTCTGTTTATTTTTGCTTTGGCTGCCTCAGAGTACTAGGTGAGCATTTTTTCTTTAGCATATTGCATGTATGTTAGTGTTTCCATATCAAGCATACTACCATGAGGCTAAGTACTTATTTGATATACCTCTTGAATGCCGATGGATGAAGGCCAGCTCGCTTGAATTGGGATGATTTGATTAATGCATATATGAGCTCGCTTTTCAAGTGGCACATATTCAAAATTCTTTTTAAATCAAGCATGAAACCAAAGCATTCCAAAGTGGTTGACTTAGTCTATACTTGTGTGTCTCACATAGTAAGTTAGCATAATAATCGAAACATGAGCATATAATGTATATAAAAACCACATCACGATTAGTAGAGGCCGATCCTTGATCGGGTGAGTGGGGTGCTTAATTCATGACCTTCCCTTCTCATACCTAAGTTCCTGAGACGAGACACTTTGGTGATGATGGAAAAGTGGCTTTTGGCACGAGTCACGGGTTTCCTAAATTTTCCAAAAATATTTAGGTGTCGACTGTAAAATCTGGCAATATAGTCCATTTTTGGCATTTGTGATTGTAAATCGATTTTCCAAAGATTTGCCGGATTTAGACATTCATTTGTATTTTTCTATTTCATATTGTAGTTGTGAAACTAGATTCAGAACCACGGAGTCCGAACTGTAGGGCTATCGTATCCGAGGCGAATAAACCCCTCCAAGGAGCACGAAAAGCAAGCTACAATTTCCAGTGACTCTGCTGGGGAAATTAGAGAACTTGACTTGGACTTCATGATGTGAAATTTTTTTTATAAATATACGTGTAGACACCCCATTTTTGACCACCTTTACGACTTGGGAACCATCACTTGCACACCCAATGATGAATGTATATGCTTGTCAAGTGCTCGAAAGTTCTCAACGGAATGCCACAGCTCTGAGCCTCAAAACCCTACAAATCTAGTGTCTTGTCTTTGTACCAAAACTCCAGCCTGTCAAACTTGAAAAACCTAGGACCTACATGCCTATTTTTGTGGGCTGTCGGGCATCCCATTTAGCTTTTGGCCATCGTTGTGCCTTGCCGGCCAAGTGTGTGGCCTGCTAGCCACAAGTGTGTTTTGCAGATATTTTGTGCCAGTTGTGCCCGCTATTCGTACAGATGTTTGCATCTACCCACGCATGTATGGATGGATGTTTCTGAGAGAGTGCGATATTTTTCTATAGATAGAGGACCTCCCCTTCCATTTTTGAAGGTTAGAAAAATTAGAGCAATATTAATTTTCTCTCTCTACAATTCTCTCTCTCTTGAAATTTCTTGAGCTTTTGCCTATACACTCTTAACCAAACCTTTCCATCTTTGAGCTGAGGTACTTTTGAGCCTACTTCGAGCTCTTGAGGTTGTGTATGTGTTGAATTTTTGCTTAAAAGTGTTCTTCTCTTCAAGAGGTATAAGGCTTAGCTTGTTTCATTGCTTTGGTTGCTTCTTTTCCTACTATTTTTCTACTTTTTTTGGGCTGTATAAACTCTGTATTTTTGGGCTGAAACTTGTGGTATGAGGCCTTAAAGGGTGAAGGGGTGGTTCACTTTTCTTTCTATCTTGCTTCTCTAGCCTTTACCCTTGTGTTTCCGACCTTTATAATATCTTTTTTTGAGCTTTTAAATACTGAATTTCAGAGTTATTTCAGTGGCTAAAAATATGTTTTAAAGTCCAAAATTAGAGGAGTTAGCCTCCCGTCCTTGTGTCTTGTTCACTAGCTTACATAGCTCCATGTTGTAGCTTACTATTCTAGCTTTTTTTTTTGGTCTTAATTCCAGCACTTCTTTTGCATGTTTTAAGACTATTTTAGGACTGTTGTAGGTGTTCATTGCATTTATGCTTTGTTTTGCATGCATGTAGTTTAGTTGTCCTCATAGGTTTGGTGTTTTAGGCGTTAGCTACCAACCTATTTGAGTTGATAACATTTATTTCTTACTTTTCTTATTTGTGATAAACTCTAATCATCTCTGTAACCTCCCTCATTTCTTGGCTTTTTATTTGCTTTGAGAGTTGTTTCAAACCGATTGTTCTTGTAAGCTTGAGATAGAGGTTGTCATGCTTAATGGTTTAATACCTTTTAGGGGTTCATTATCAATGGCATGACATCTCTCTCATGCCTTAAACTAATCCTTGGTTTGACACTTCCCTCCTTTAGAGCACTTAATCTTCACCTTTGGACTTTATGAATTAAAGAATGGAAAGGTAATTAAAATGGAATAATAAAAACTTGGACTAAAATGATGCAAGATAATAACTTGGCTTGGGTTCAATCAGACGTTAATTGAACCCTTGAGTCTTGAGTCGTTTCATACTCATTAGTGACGAAAATAGTTCAAGAGTCATTGTCAACCATTTCCCTTTATCATTCACAATAGGGAGGAGGTTTGAGAGTCTCTCTTTGAGCATTTATTGAAAGTGTACTCTTTGGTTCATAGGCCATCATGCAATGAAATTGCGTGGATTAATGGCTTGTGAATCAAGTTCACTACTCCTTTAAGCTGTCTTATGATAAGGAGGGGTAAAGCGTACAAACATCCCTCAAGAATACTCTATTTTTGCTCTGTTTGTCCTCTGTTGCCGCAAGAAGAGCTAAACTCTAGTGGACGGCCGACCACTTTTTCTAGCCGGCAGACCAACTTTTTGTAGACGACAGGCTACGTTTGTGGTCGACCCGCCACCACTTTTGGCTTGCCGGCCACCTTTGCAAAACCAAACAGTGTACTTTTCTAGCAAAACAAAGCTGATTCTGAGATGAAAAAACATTGAAAATGTTCTACTGTGCAATAGTGGCCTTTTTCAGGTGGAAATCCGTGCATGCATGAGCATTCCTTGTTTACCAAGGTAGAGTAATTAGAATAGCTAGCTTACCACTTCCTTCACGTTGTATTCATGTAATTAATTAATTAGTTAGTGCAATTAGTTAGTTAATTTGTTGTAATAATTAACTAGCTAGTTTAGTTGATTATTTCATTCAGTTTGTAATTCGTAGTAATTAGCTTAGCTAGTTAGTTTATTCGGATCCTCTTGCGTGAGGGCACAAATGTTGTAATAACGTGTATGTCTTCCAACCTATGTCTTTCTCCCATTTATTTACCTGTTTATGATGGTTAGTTTAGAAGCATCATGTTTCATTTAGCATCTCTCATGTTTGCATCCACTTGTATTGCATGCATTGAGGCTTGGCGCATCATTCTAACTTGCATCGTTAGTTAAATGTCTCTTTGAATACGTGCTTAGACCGCATGCTATCAAATTGATTCATATGCCATGTAGTAACCGAGCCTAGTAATTGCATATCGCATGCGTTCCATTAGTCATATTGCATTAGTTAGAATCATGCATTTTTTCTAACTCTTTTGTTTATTTTGGCTTGGAGTACTAGGTGAGCTTTTACTTGCTTTAGCATATCGCATGAGTATGATTGTTACTATATCCAGCATGTTCACCACGAGGCTAACTGCTTAAATGATATAATTGTTTGAATGCCTGTGGATGAAGGCCAGTTGCTTAACTTGGGATAATTTGATTAAGGTCCATTTTAGCCCACTCTTTTTCGAGTGGCAAATTCACAAAACAATTTAAAATAAAATATGAAATCAAATGTTCCAATTCTTGCAAAAATTAATCTATACTTGTGTGAGTCACATAGTAATATAGCTAATAATCAGAATAAGAGCATATAATGTAAATAAGAATCACATCATGATTAGCAGAGGCCGATCTTTGATCAGGTGAGCGGAGGTGCTCAATTCATGACCTTCCCCTCTCGTACCTAAGTTCCCGAGTTGAGACAATTTTGGTGATGACGGACACGTGGCCTTTGGCATGAGTCATGGGTTTCCTAAATTTTCTAAAAATATTTAGGTGGCGACTCTGTATCTGGCAAAGCAGTCTATTTTTGGCATTTTGATTCAAAATTGATTTTTCAAAAGATTTGTCGGATTTGGACTCTTTTGTGTTTATCTATTTCACATTGCACTTGTGGAATCAGATTCAGAACCACAGGAGTCCGAACAGCAGGTCTTATTCGTCTTCCGAAAAAGGGGGCTATGAAAAGTCGAGCTACAGTTGTTCTTTGCATTGCATTTGCATTGGTGCTTTAACTCAATGTGTTTTCCATCTACTATTCCTAGACGGCTTGCCGAAGTCTTGACTGAAAAGCTTGCCAAAAGGCTGGCCGATCGTGGGCTCTACCATGTTGGAAACACAACTCTCGGATTTAGATTTCCGTCGTACTGCTTGATCCTCCTTTCACTTCTCGGTGTTGGGTGTGAAGTGGGAGGTATATTAGGTAGTTTTGCCGAGGTACCCTTTTGACTAATCAGCCTAGCTGCATATAGTAAAGCCATAGTGATTGTTCCAACTTAGGATATGATGCTCACCCGTATGTAGGCTTTTATGAAACTACTTGCTTGAAGTAGTAAAAACCTTTGATCATGTCAAAATCAGGGTAACCATACTGTAACTTGCTTTTCGTGCTCCTTCTGGATACGATTAGCCCTATAGTTTGGACTCCTATGGTCCCGAATCTGATTTCACAAGTGCAATGTGAAATAGTGAAAACGCAAAAGTGTCCAAATCCGACAAATCTTTTGGAAAATCGATTTTGAATCAAAATGCCAAAAATGGGCTGCATTGCCAGGTTACAGAGTTGCCACCTAAAAATTTTTGAAAAATTTAGAAAACCCGAGACTCGTGCCAAAGGCCACTTATCCGTCATCGGCAAGTGTGTCTCGGCTCGGGAACTTAGGTACGAGAGGGGAAGCTCATGAATTGAGCACCCTACTCGCCCGATCAAAAATTGGCATCTACTAATTATGATGAAATTTTTATTCACATTATATGCTCTTGTTTCGATTATTAAGCTAATTTTACTATTTATTGCCCACAAGTATAGACTAATTTGCAAAATTGGGAACACTTTGATTTTGTGTTAAAAAAGAGTTTTGCGAACGCGCCACTTGAAAAAGTGGGTTCAAATGCACATTTAATCAAAGCAGTCTAAGTTAGCAATTCAGCCTTATCCACTGCCGTTCAAACAAGTATATCGTTTAAGCACTTAGCCTCATGGTAATCATACTTTTCATGGCAACAATCACATGCATACAATATGCTAAAGTGATAAATGCTCATGTAGTACTCTAGGGCAAGCCAAACAAAGCAAAATAATTACAAAACATGCATGCCCTTAACTAATGCGAAATGACTAATGCAACACATGCAATATGCAATTAATAGGCTCGGTTACTAACATCGCATGTGAATCAATTTGATATCATGCGGCTAAAGCATGTTTTCAAAGAAGTAATAAATAATAATGCTGTTAGAATAATGAACCGAGCATCTATTCAAGCAAGACAGATGGATGCAAATCATGGAAAATGCTAAAAGACACATAATGTTCTATTCTATCCATCATATGCAAGTAAATAAAAGGATGAAAGAAATGGGGATTGGAAGACATACACATTATTACATATTTGCCTTTGCGGAAGAGGGTCCAAATGAATGTCCTAGCTGTTTACTACGAATTAACTAACTGTTACAATATCAAAAATAAATGAATTAACTATTCTAGCTAATTATTTACAAGTTGGAGCCAACAAATTAATTACAACACACTACTAACTAATTATTACAAACACAAAACTAATTGGTTCTAAATAATTAATTTATTACAAGTCCATTGCTAACATAATTAGTGGGACCCGAAAAATGAAGGATGACTTATGCATGAACATGGATTTCTCTCCCGAAAATGCCTCTGTTCTGTTGCCAGAGTACTCCTATTTGCAGAAAATACTTCTATTTTGTCACTGCCTCTACTCCATTTTGCAGGGAAAAGAGACACTACTTGCCTAAAAAAGATGGTCGGCCGGATTCAAATGGTGGCCCGCTGGCCACTATTTTGGGTAATGCCCTGCTGTAGCAGAAAACAAACAGAACACAAACAGAGCATTTTCTGGGGATGTTTGTCCACCTTGCCTCTTCTTATCATCAAACAGATCAAATGAGGGTTAGGCTTGATTCACAAACCATTAATCGACACAAATTCATTGCATGATGATTTATGGGTCAAGGGGCAAAAGTTTGATAAATGAACCTAAAAGACCAACAAAACCGATCCCTATCATGATATTGATCAAGGGAAATGGTTGACTTGATATTTTGAACCATTGTCATCACAAGAAAGTATGAAATGGCTCAAAACTCAATGGGTTCAATTAACGTCCGATTGAACCCCAATTTAATTTTATTATCTTGTTACCTCTTAGTTCAATTTTAATACCTCTTTTATTTACCTTTCCATTCATTAGACATTTTAGTCCAAAATGAAGATTAAATCCACTGATGGAGAGAAGTGTCAAACAAGATGTTGTTTTGGGCATGGGAGAGATGTTATGTCTTTGGTAATGAACCTCCAAAGAGATTAAACCATTAAGCATGGCGTGACCCTTTTCTCAAGCTTAAACAACGCTCGGTTGAAATGACTCTCAAAACAAATAAAATCCCAAGAAAAGCGGGAGGGTACAGAGATGATTAGAGGTGAACACAAGTATGGCAAGCTTGAAATAAATGCTTTCAACTCAAATAGGTTGGTGTCTAATTTGCTTAGCCTCATGGTAATCATGCTTGTCATGGCAACATCAAACACACACAATATGCTAAAGTGATAAATGCTCACGTAGTACTCTAGGGCAAGCCTAACAAAACAAAATAATTAGAAAACATTCATGTCCCTAACTAATGCAAAATGACTAATGCAACACATGCAATATGAATTTAATAGGCTCGGCTACTAACATGTCATGTGAATCAATTTGATATCATGCGGCTTAAGCATGTTTTCAAAGAAGTAATAAATAATAATGCCGTTAGAATAATGAACCGAGCATCTATTCATGCAAGACAGATGGATGCAAATCATGGAAAATGCTAAAAGAAACATAATGTTCTATTCTATCCATCATAAGCAAGTAAATAAAAAGGAGAAAGAAATGGGGATTGGAAGACCTACACATTATTACATATTTTCCCTTGCACAAGAGGGTCTGAATGAATGTCCTAGCTATTTACTATGAATTAACTAACTGTTACAATATCAAAAATAAATGAATTAACTATTATAGCTAATTATTTACAAGTTGGAACCAACTAATTAATTACAACACACTACTAACTAATTATTACAAACACAAAACTAATTTGTTCTAAATAATTAATTTATTACAAATCTATTGCTAACATAATTAGTGGGCCCCGGAAAATGAAGGATGGCTTATGCATGAACATGGATTTCTCTCCCGAAAATGCCTCTGTTCTGTTGCCAGAATACTCCTATTTGCAGAAAATACTTCTATTTTGCCACTGCATCCGCTCTATTTTGCAGGGAAAAGAGACACCACCTGTCTGAAAAAGGTGGCCGGCCGGATTCAAATGGCGGCCGGCTGACCACTATTTTGGATATTGCCTTGCTGTAGCAGAAAACAAACAGAACACAAACAGAGCATTTTCTGGGGATGTTTGTCCACCTTGCCTCTTCTTATCATCAAACAGATCAAATGAGGGGTAGGCTTGATTTACAAACCATTAATCGACACAAATTCATTGCATGATGATTTATGGGTCAAGGGACAAAAGTTTGATAAATGAACCTAAAAGACCAACAAAACCTATCCCTATCATGATATTGATCAAAGGAAATGGTTGACTTGATATTTTGAACCATTGTCATCACAAGAAAGTATGAAATGGCTCAAAACTCAATGGGTTCAATTAAAGTCCAAATTGAACTCCAATTTAATGTTATTATCTTGTTACCTCTTAGTTCAATTTTGATACCTCTTTTATTTACCTTTCCATTCATTAGACATTTTAGTCCAAATTGAAGATTAAGTCCACTAATGGAGAGAAGTGCCAAACAACATGTTGTTTTGGGCCTGTGACAGAGGTCATGCCTTCGGTAATGAACCTCCAAAGAGATTAAACCTTTAAAAATGGCGTGACCTTTTTCACAAGCTTAAACAACGCTCGGTTGAAATAACTCTCAAAACAAATAAAATGCCAAGAAAAGAGGGAGGGTGCAGAGATGATGAAAGGTGAACACAAGTATGGCAAGCTTGAAATAAATGCTATCAACTCAAATAGGTTGGTGTCTAATTTGCTTAGGCTCATGGTAATCATGCTTGTCATGGCAACAATCACACACACACAATATGCTAAAGCGATAAATGCTCACGTAGTACTCTAGGGCAAGCCAAACAAAGCAAAATAATTAGAAAATATGCATGCCCCTAACTAATGCAAAATGACTAATGCAACACATGCAATTTGCAACTAATAGGCTCGGTTACTAACATGGCATGTGAATCAATTTGATATCATGCGGCTAAAGCATGTTTTCAAAGAAGTAATAAATAATAATGCCGTTAGAATAATGAGCCGAGCATCTATTAATGCAACACAGATGGATTCAAATTATGAAAAATGCTAAAAGAAGCATAATGTTCTATTCTATCCATCATAAGTAAGTAAATAAAAGGGAGAAAGAAAAGGGGAACGGAAGACATACACATTATTACATATTTGCCCATGCACAAGAGGGTCCGAATGAATGTCCTAGCTATTTACTACGAATTAACTAACTGTTACAACATCAAAAATAAATGAATTAACTATTCTAGCTAATTATTTACAAGTTGGAGCCAACTAATTAATTACAACACACTACTAACTAATTATTACAAACACAAAACTAATTTGTTCTAAATAATTAATTTATTACAAGTCTATTGCCAACATAATTAGCGGGCCTCGAAAAATGAAGGATGGCTTATGCATGAACATGGATTTCTCTCCCGAAAACGCCTCTGTTCTGTTGCCAGAATACTCCTATTTGCAGAAAATACTTCTATTTTGCCACTACTTCCACTCTATTTTGCAGGGAAAAGAGACACTACCTGGCTGAAAAAGGTGGCAGGCCGGCTGACCACTATTTTGGGTATTGCCTTGTTGTAGCAGAAAACAAACAGAAGACAAACAGAGCATTTTCTGGAGATGTCTGTCCACCTTGCCTCTTCTTATCATCAAACAGATCAAATGAGGGGTAGGCTTGATTCACAAACCATTAATCGACACAAATTCATTGCATGATGATTTATGGGTCAAGGGACAAAAGTTTGATAAATGAACCTAAAAGACCAACAAAACCTGTCCCTATCAAGATATTGATCAAGGGAAATGGTTGACTTGATATTTTGAACCATTGTTATCACAAGACAGTATGAAACGACTCAAAACTCAATGGGTTCAATTAACGTCCGATTGAACCCCAATTTAATTTTATTATCTTGTTACCTCTTAGCTCAATTTTGATACCTCTTTTATTTACCTATCCATTCATTAGACATTTTAGTCCAAAATGAAGATTATGTCCACTAATGGAGAGAAGTGTCAAACAAGATGTTGTCTTGGGCATGGGAGAGAGGTCATGCCTTTGGTAATGAACCTCCAAAGAGATTAAACCATTAAGCATGGCGTGACCCTTTTCTCAAGTTTAAACAACGCTCGGTTGAAATCAATCTCAAAACAAATAAAATGCCAAGAAAAGAGGGAGGGTGCAGAGATGATTAGAGGTGAACACAAGTTTGGCAAGCTTGAAATAAATGCTATCAATTCAAATAGATTGGTGTCAAATTTGCTTAGCCTCATGGTAATCATGCTTTTCATTGCAACAATCACACACACACAATATGCTAAAGTGATAAATGCTCACGTAGTACTCTAGGGCAAGCCAAAGAAAGCAAAATAATTAGAAAAGATGCGTGCCCCTAACTAATGCAAAATGACTAATGCAACACACGCAATATGCAATTAATAAGCACGGTTACTAACAGGGCATGTGAATCAATTTGATATCATGCGGCTTAAGTAGGTTTTCAAAAAAGTAATAAATAATAATGCCATTAGAATAATGAACCGAGCATCTATTCATGCAAGACAGATGGATGCAAATCATGGAAAATGCTAAAAGAAACATAACGTTCTATCCTATACAACATAAGCAAGTAAATAAAGGGGAGAAAGAAATGGGGATTGGATGACATACACATTATTACATATTTGCCCTTGCACAAGCGGGTCCGAATGAATGTCCTAGCTATTTACTACGAATTAACTAACTGTTACAATATCAAAAATAAATGAATTAACTATTTTGGCTAATTATTTAGAAGTTGGAACCAACTAATTAATTACAACCCACTACTAACTAATTATTACAAACACAAAACTAATTGGTTCTGAATAATTAATTTATTACAAGTCAATTGCTAACATAATTAGCGGGCCCCAAAAAATGAAGGATGACTTATGCATGAACATGGATTTCTCTCCCGAAAATGCCTCTGTTCTGTTGCCAGAATACTCCTATTTGCAGAAAATACTTCTATTTTGCCACTGCATCCGCTCTTTTTGCAGGGAAAAGAGACACTACCTGGCTGAAAAAGGTGGCCGGCCGGATTCAAATGGCGGCCGGCTGATCACTATTTTGGGTAATGCCCTGCTGTAGCAGAAATCAAACAGAACACAAACAGAGCATTTTCTGGGGATGTTTGTCCACCTTGCCTCTTCTTATCGTCAAACAGATCAAATGAGGGTTAGGCTTGATTCACAAACCATTAATCGACACAAATTCATTGCATGATGATTTATGGGTCAAGGGACAAAAGCTTGATAAATGAACCTAAAAGACCAACAAAACCTGTCCCTATCATGATATTGATGAAGGGAAATGGTTGACTTGATATTTTGAACCATTGTCATCACAAGAGAGTATGAAATGGTTGACTTAATATTTTGAACCATAGCCTCATGGTAATCATGCTTGTCATGGAAACAATCACTCACACACAATGTGGTAAAGCGATTAATGCTCACGTAGTACACTTGGGCACGCCAAACAAAGCAAAATAATTAGAAAATATGCATGCCCCTAACTAATGCAAAATGACTAATGCAACACATGCAATTTGCAACTAATAGGCTCCGTTACTAACATGGCATGTGAATCAATTTGATATCATGCGGCTAAAGCATGTTTTCAAAGAAGTAATAAATAATAATGCCGTTAGAATAAGGAACTGAGCATCTATTAATGCAAGACAGATGGATTCAAATTATGGAAAATGCTAAAAGAAGCATAATGTTCTATTCTATCCATCATAAGCAAGTAAATAAAAGGGAGAAAGAAATGGGGATTGGAAGAAATACACATTATTACATATTTGCCCATGCACAAGAGGGTCCGAATGAATGTCCTAGCTATTTACTACGAATCAACTAACTGTTACAATATCAAAAATAAATGAATTAACTATTCTATCTAATTATTACAAGTTGGAACCAACTAATTAATTACAACACACTACTAACTAATTATTACAAACACAAAACTAATTGGTTCTAAATAATTACCAAGTTAATTAGCTATGCTAACTAAGTATAAGTCCATAAGTTCACGGGCCCCAAGAAATGAGGGAATGGCTTATGCAAGAACATGATTTGCTCTCCCCCAAAAAATGCCTCTATTTTGATGCCAAAAGGGTTTTGTTTTGTGGTTAGAAAATCGTACTATTTTCACCTCATCCTCTGCTCTATTCTATGGGAAAAGAGACACTACTTGGCTGAAAAAGGTGGCCGGCCGGATTCAAATGGTGGCCGACTAGCCACTATTTTAGGTATTGCCCTGCCGTAACAGAATTCAAACAGAACACAAACAGAGCATTTTCTGGGGATGTTTGTCCACCTTGCCTCTTCTTATCATCAAATAGATCAAATGAGGGGTAGGCTTGCTTCACAAACCACTAATCGACACAAATTCGTTGCATGATGATTTATGGGTCAAGGGACAAAAGTTTGATAAATGAACCTAAAAGACCAACAAAACCTATCCCTACCATGATATTGATCAAGGGAAATGGTTGACTTGATATTTTGAACCATTGTCATCACAAGAGAGTATGAAATGGCTCAAAACTCAATGGGTTCAATTAACGTTCGATTGAACCCCAAACCATTTTATTATCTTGTTACCTCTTAGTCCAAATTTTATTACCTCTTTTAATTACATTTCCATTCATTAGTCATTTTAGTCCAATAATGAAGATTAAGTTCACTCATGGAGAGGAGTGTCAAACAAAGGGCTGTTTTGGGCATGAAAGAGAGGTCATGCCTTTGGTAATGAACCTCCAAAGAGATTAAACCATTAAGCACGGATTTCTCTTTCTTGAACTTAAACAATACTTATTTGAAACAACTCTCGAAGTAATGAAAAAGCCAAGAAAAGAGGGAGAGTGTAGAGGTGATTAGAGGTGAACACAAGTATGGAAATCTTGAAATAAATGCTATCAATTCAAACAGGTTGGTGTCTAATGTCTAAAACAACAAACCTATAAGGACTATTACACTACAAGCATACTATACAAAGCATAAATGAAATGAACAACTTAAAACAACCCTAAAATAGCTAAAAACAATGCTGAAATTCTAAGAGAAAAGCTTGACAAAGTTAGCTACAAGGTTGTTGTGTAATATGTGAGCCCGAGGCCGTTGTGATATATGTGGGCCCAAGGCCGTTATGTTATATGTTGGGCCTAAGGCCGTTTCGTAAAATGTTGGGCCTAAGGCCATTTCATAATATGTTGGGTCGGAGGTCATTCTGTAAACGTGGCTATGGAATATATTATGAAGGATAGAAAAAAAAAAATAAAGGAAACGTATTGTGTTCATATAATATGCTTTCCTTTAATTCAAGATTATTCATTTGATTCTCTTTACTTTACTATTATCCATTGAGCATCACTCACTCCCTATGTGGTATGTTTGTAGGTGATCAGCATGGAGATCAACCTTAGAGTCAGCCTCAGGAATTGTCTATGTGGACCTGTCATGCCAAGCCTTTGTCTTTTTGGTGTTATGTTGTATGTTAAGTCTTCTATTTGTTTTTTTTAAAATGGGTTTGTGAATATGTAAACTTAATGTTGATGATTCCTATGCATATATAAGTTATGTTTAGAACTCAGGATATGTCTATGAGCGTTTATACTGATCATTTAAGCACTGCTCAATGGACGTTATTTGTACTATTTGCTTCCGCTTAAGGCCCCATTATTAAAACCAATTGTTTTCTGTATAAGGCCGTAAGTAGTCTTGTGATAACTGGCCAGTTATGAACCAAAATTTTAAGGGTAGGTTTGGGTCATGACACTGGGCTTCATCGATGGGAGGCCCAAAATGTTAAGGGACATGTGGCAACATGAAGGGGAGATGGTTCGACAAGTAAAGTTGAAGGCTCGATAAAGTTTGAAGGCTTGAAAGTGAGGGAGCAGTTACAGAAGTAGTTAAGGTAGTGGTAGTTGCATGTTTAGAGTCATGCAATCATGGGCCAAGAAAGAATGAAGGAGTATAAAAGCCAAGAGAATAACAAGAAGGAGGGACATCAACAACACAATAACACTTAGTTTTAGACTTAGTTTGTATCTAGGAGTAGTTTCTATTAGTTTAGAGGTAGTTTATTCTGTAACTTGTACTTTGTAACTTTGTGAACTTTGGTAGTTTCATTTTGAAATCACTCTTTGTTTACGTTGTTTACTTCATTTCTCTTGTCGATTGTAATTTGTTCCAAATAAGTCCTTGAACCTTCAAGGCAATTTGAATCAAATACACAGTTGCTTGATCTCTTTGGTTGGATTGTTTGTTTAAATTATTGTTCGATCCTGTCGATTTAGGGTTAGCACAATTTTTACTAACTTCATGCATTTTTCTCGCAAAGATCAAATCCATTCCAACTTCATGAAAAATACAATATTTCTCTGTGTGGGAGATGAAATAAATTGCGCTTGAATAGGACCAGAATTCCTAGTTGGAATAACTCTCAAGGGCCGTTATGGACCTACCACTTGAAGGAATAGAAATTTAGGCCTTGGAAGATTGAGTCCAGAACAAAGATCTAGGACCATAATGGCAATCAAACATTTTAGGGAAGGTAGGCTTGATTCACAAGCCATCAATCGACACAAACACATGCATGATGGTCTATGAATCAAGGGACAAAAAGATTAATAAATGAAGCTAAAAGACCAACAAAAACCTCTCCCTATCATGATATTGATCAAGGGAAATGGTTGACTTGATATTTTGAACCATTATCATCACAAGAGAGTATGAAATGGCTCAAAACTCAATGGGTTCAATTAACGTTCGATTGAACCCCAAACCATTTTATTATCTTGTTACCTCTTAGTCCAAATTTTATTACCTCTTTTAATTACATTTCCATTCATTAGTCATTTTAGTCCAATAATGAAGATTAAGTTCACTCATGGAGAGGAGTGTCAAACAAAGGGCTGTTTTGGGCATGAAAGAGAGGTCATGCCTTTGGTAATGAACCTCCAAAGAGATTAAACCATTAAGCACGGATTTCTCTTTCTTGAACTTAAACAATACTTATTTGAAACAACTCTCGAAGTAATGAAAAAGCCAAGAAAAGAGGGAGAGTGTAGAGGTGATTAGAGGTGAACACAAGTATGGAAATCTTGAAATAAATGCTATCAATTCAAACAGGTTGGTGTCTAATGTCTAAAACAACAAACCTATAAGGACTATTACACTACAAGCATACTATACAAAGCATAAATGAAATGAACAACTTAAAACAACCCTAAAATAGCTAAAAACAATGCTGAAATTCTAAGAGAAAAGCTTGACAAAGTTAGCTAAAAGGTTGTTGTGTAATATGTGAGCTCGAGGCCGTTGTGATATATGTGGGCCCAAGGCCGTTATGTTATATGTTGGGCCTAAGGCCGTTTCGTAAAATGTTGGGCCTAAGGCCATTTCATAATATGTTGGGTCGGAGGTCATTCTGTAAACGTGGCTATGGAATATATTATGAAGGATAGAAAAAAAAAATAAAGGAAACGTATTGTGTTCATATAATATGCTTTCCTTTAATTCAAGATTATTCATTTGATTCTCTTTACTTTACTATTATCCATTGAGCATCACTCACTCCCTATGTGGTATGTTTGTAGGTGATCAGCATGGAGATCAACCTTAGAGTCAGCCTCAGGAATTGTCTATGTGGACCTGTCATGCCAAGCCTTTGTCTTTTTGGTGTTATGTTGTATGTTAAGTCTTCTATTTGTTTTTTTTTAAATGGGTTTGTGAATATGTAAACTTAATGTTGATGATTCCTATGCATATATAAGTTATGTTTAGAACTCAGGATATGTCTATGAGCGTTTATCCTGATCATTTAAGCACTGCTCAATGGACGTTATTTGTACTATTTGCTTCCGCTTAAGGCCCCATTATTAAAACCAATTGTTTTCTGTATAAGGCCGTAAGTAGTCTTGTGATAACTGGCCAGTTATGAACCAAAATTTTAAGGGTAGGTTTGGGTCATGACACTGGGCTTCATCGATGGGAGGCCCAAAATGTTAAGGGACATGTGGCAACATGAAGGGGAGATGGTTCGACAAGTAAAGTTGAAGGCTCGATAAAGTTTGAAGGCTTGAAAGTGAGGGAGCAGTTACAGAAGTAGTTAAGGTAGTGGTAGTTGCATGTTTAGAGTCATGCAATCATGGGCCAAGAAAGAATGAAGGAGTATAAAAGCCAAGAGAATAACAAGAAGGAGGGACATCAACAACACAATAACACTTAGTTTTAGACTTAGTTTGTATCTAGGAGTAGTTTCTATTAGTTTAGAGGTAGTTTATTCTGTAACTTGTACTTTGTAACTTTGTGAACTTTGGTAGTTTCATTTTGAAATCACTCTTTGTTTACGTTGTTTACTTCATTTCTCTTGTCGATTGTAATTTGTTCCAAATAAGTCCTTGAACCTTCAAGGCAATTTGAATCAAATACACAGTTGCTTGATCTCTTTGGTTGGATTGTTTGTTTAAATTATTGTTTGATCCTGTCGATTTGGGGTTAGCACAATTTTTACTAACTTCATGCATTTTTCTCGCAAAGATCAAATCCATTCCAACTTCATGAAAAATACAATATTTCTCTGTGTGGGAGATGAAATAAATTGCGCTTGAATAGGACCAGAATTCCTAGTTGGAATAACTCTCAAGGGCCGTTATGGACCTACCACTTGAAGGAATAGAAATTTAGGCCTTGGAAGATTGAGTCCAGAACAAAGATCTAGAACCATTATCATCACAAAAGAGTATGAAATGGCTCAAAACTCAATGGGTTCAATTAACGTTCGATTGAACCCCAAACCATTTTATTATCTTGTTACCTCTTAGTCCAAATTTTATTACCTCTTTTAATTACATTTCCATTCATTAGTCATTTTAGTCCAATAATGAAGATTAAGTTCACTCATGGAGAGGAGTGTCAAACAAAGGGCTGTTTTGGGCATGAAAGAGAGGTCATGCCTTTGGTAATGAACCTCCAAAGAGATTAAACCATTAAGCACGGATTTCTCTTTCTTGAACTTAAACAATACTTATTTGAAACAACTCTCGAAGTAATGAAAAAGCCAAGAAAAGAGGGAGAGTGTAGAGGTGATTAGAGGTGAACACAAGTATGGAAATCTTGAAATAAATGCTATCAATTCAAACAGGTTGGTGTCTAATGTCTAAAACAACAAACCTATAAGGACTATTACACTACAAGCATACTATACAAAGCATAAATGAAATGAACAACTTAAAACAACCCTAAAATAGCTAAAAACAATGCTGAAATTCTAAGAGAAAAGCTTGACAAAGTTAGCTACAAGGTTGTTGTGTAATATGTGAGCCCGAGGCCGTTGTGATATATGTGGGCCCAAGGCCGTTATGTTATATGTTGGGCCTAAGGCCGTTTCGTAAAATGTTGGGCCTAAGGCCATTTCATAATATGTTGGGTCGGAGGTCATTCTGTAAACGTGGCTATGGAATATATTATGAAGGATAGAAAAAAAAAATAAAGGAAACGTATTGTGTTCATATAATATGCTTTCCTTTAATTCAAGATTATTCATTTGATTCTCTTTACTTTACTATTATCCATTGAGCATCACTCACTCCCTATGTGGTATGTTTGTAGGTGATTAGCATGGAGATCAACCTTAGAGTCAGCCTCAGGAATTGTCTATGTGGACCTGTCATGCCAAGCCTTTGTCTTTTTGGTGTTATGTTGTATGTTAAGTCTTCTATTTGTTTTTTTTTAAATGGGTTTGTGAATATGTAAACTTAATGTTGATGATTCCTATGCATATATAAGTTATGTTTAGAACTCAGGATATGTCTATGAGCGTTTATCCTGATCATTTAAGCACTGCTCAATGGACGTTATTTGTACTATTTGCTTCCGCTTAAGGCCCCATTATTAAAACCAATTGTTTTCTGTATAAGGCCGTAAGTAGTCTTGTGATAACTGGCCAGTTATGAACCAAAATTTTAAGGGTAGGTTTGGGTCATGACACTGGGCTTCATCGATGGGAGGCCCAAAATGTTAAGGGACATGTGGCAACATGAAGGGGAGATGGTTCGACAAGTAAAGTTGAAGGCTCGATAAAGTTTGAAGGCTTGAAAGTGAGGGAGCAGTTACAGAAGTAGTTAAGGTAGTGGTAGTTGCATGTTTAGAGTCATGCAATCATGGGCCAAGAAAGAATGAAGGAGTATAAAAGCCAAGAGAATAACAAGAAGGAGGGACATCAACAACACAATAACACTTAGTTTTAGACTTAGTTTGTATCTAGGAGTAGTTTCTATTAGTTTAGAGGTAGTTTATTCTGTAACTTGTACTTTGTAACTTTGTGAACTTTGGTAGTTTCATTTTGAAATCACTCTTTGTTTACGTTGTTTACTTCATTTCTCTTGTCGATTGTAATTTGTTCCAAATAAGTCCTTGAACCTTCAAGGCAATTTGAATCAAATACACAGTTGCTTGATCTCTTTGGTTGGATTGTTTGTTTAAATTATTGTTTGATCCTGTCGATTTGGGGTTAGCACAATTTTTACTAACTTCATGCATTTTTCTCGCAAAGATCAAATCCATTCCAACTTCATGAAAAATACAATATTTCTCTGTGTGGGAGATGAAATAAATTGCGCTTGAATAGGACCAGAATTCCTAGTTGGAATAACTCTCAAGGGCCGTTATGGACCTACCACTAACAAAAACCTCTCCCTATCATGATATTGATCAAGGGAAATGGTTGACTTGATATTTTGAACCATTATCATCACAAAAGAGTATGAAATGGCTCAAAACTCAATGGGTTCAATTAACGTTCGATTGAACCCCAAACCATTTTATTATCTTGTTACCTCTTAGTCCAAATTTTATTACCTCTTTTAATTACATTTCCATTCATTAGTCATTTTAGTCCAATAATGAAGATTAAGTTCACTCATGGAGAGGAGTGTCAAACAAAGGGCTGTTTTGGGCATGAAAGAGAGGTCATGCCTTTGGTAATGAACCTCCAAAGAGATTAAACCATTAAGCACGGATTTCTCTTTCTTGAACTTAAACAATACTTATTTGAAACAACTCTCGAAGTAATGAAAAAGCCAAGAAAAGAGGGAGAGTGTAGAGGTGATTAGAGGTGAACACAAGTATGGAAATCTTGAAATAAATGCTATCAATTCAAACAGGTTGGTGTCTAATGTCTAAAACAACAAACCTATAAGGACTATTACACTACAAGCATACTATACAAAGCATAAATGAAATGAACAACTTAAAACAACCCTAAAATAGCTAAAAACAATGCTGAAATTCTAAGAGAAAAGCTTGACAAAGTTAGCTACAAGGTTGTTGTGTAATATGTGAGCCCGAGGCCGTTGTGATATATGTGGGCCCAAGGCCGTTATGTTATATGTTGGGCCTAAGGCCGTTTCGTAAAATGTTGGGCCTAAGGCCATTTCATAATATGTTGGGTCGGAGGTCATTCTGTAAACGTGGCTATGGAATATATTATGAAGGATAGAAAAAAAAAATAAAGGAAACGTATTGTGTTCATATAATATGCTTTCCTTTAATTCAAGATTATTCATTTGATTCTCTTTACTTTACTATTATCCATTGAGCATCACTCACTCCCTATGTGGTATGTTTGTAGGTGATTAGCATGGAGATCAACCTTAGAGTCAGCCTCAGGAATTGTCTATGTGGACCTGTCATGCCAAGCCTTTGTCTTTTTGGTGTTATGTTGTATGTTAAGTCTTCTATTTGTTTTTTTTTAAATGGGTTTGTGAATATGTAAACTTAATGTTGATGATTCCTATGCATATATAAGTTATGTTTAGAACTCAGGATATGTCTATGAGCGTTTATCCTGATCATTTAAGCACTGCTCAATGGACGTTATTTGTACTATTTGCTTCCGCTTAAGGCCCCATTATTAAAACCAATTGTTTTCTGTATAAGGCCGTAAGTAGTCTTGTGATAACTGGCCAGTTATGAACCAAAATTTTAAGGGTAGGTTTGGGTCATGACACTGGGCTTCATCGATGGGAGGCCCAAAATGTTAAGGGACATGTGGCAACATGAAGGGGAGATGGTTCGACAAGTAAAGTTGAAGGCTCGATAAAGTTTGAAGGCTTGAAAGTGAGGGAGCAGTTACAGAAGTAGTTAAGGTAGTGGTAGTTGCATGTTTAGAGTCATGCAATCATGGGCCAAGAAAGAATGAAGGAGTATAAAAGCCAAGAGAATAACAAGAAGGAGGGACATCAACAACACAATAACACTTAGTTTTAGACTTAGTTTGTATCTAGGAGTAGTTTCTATTAGTTTAGAGGTAGTTTATTCTGTAACTTGTACTTTGTAACTTTGTGAACTTTGAAGTTGAAGTTAAGCCGAGATAATTGGTTTTCTTCACTTGTTGAAATTTGTTGCAATTTACAAGTTGAAGTTAAGCCAAGATTACTGTTTCTCTTTGTTTTTTGAAATTGTAGCAATTTACAAGTTGAAGTTAAGCCGAGATAATTGTTTATCTTCACTTGTTGAAATTTGTTGCAATTTACAAGTTGAAGTTGAGCCGAGATAATTGTTTATCTTCACCTGTTGAAATTTGTATCAATTTATAAGTTGAAGTTAAGCCGAGATAATTATTTATCTTCACTTGTTGAAATTTGTAACAATTTACAAGTTGAAATTAAACCAAAGTAAGGCTTAACGCTTGATGAAATTTGTAGCAATTTACAAGTTGATGTTAAGCCGAGATAAATGTTTATCTTCACTTGTTGAAAGTTTTAGCAATTTACAAGTTCAAGCTAAACGAAAGTAATGCTTAACGCTTGTTGACGTTCGTTGCAATTTACAAGTTGAAGTTAGGCCGAGATAATTGTTTATCTTCACTTGTTGAAATTTGTAGCAATTTACAAGTTGAAGTTGAGCCGAGATAATTGTTTATCTTCACCTGTTGAAATTTGTAGCAATTTATAAGTTGAAGATAAGCCAAGGTAATTGTTTATCTTCACTTGTCGAAATTTGTAGCAACTTACAAGTTAAAGTTAAACCAAAGTAATGCATAACGCTTGTTGAAATTTGTAGCAATTTAAAAGTTGACGTTAAGCCGAGATAATTGTTTATCTTCATTTGTTGAAATTTGTAGCAATTTATAAGTTGAAGACAAGCCGTGATAATTGTTTATCTTCACCTGTTGCAATTTGTAGCAATTTACAAGTTGAAGTTCTGCCGAGATAATTGTTTATCTTTACTTGTTGAAATTAGTAGCAATTTAGAAGTTGAAGTCAAACCAAAGTAATCCTTAACGCTTGTAGACATTCGTAGCAATTTACAAGTTGACGTTAAGCCGAGATAATTGTTTATCTTCACTTGTTGAAATTTGTAGCAATTTTGAAGTTGAAATTAAACCAAAGTAATGCTTAACGCTTGTTGACATTCGTAGCAGTTTCTAAGTTGAAGTTAAGCCGAGATAATTGTTTATCTTCACTTGTTGAAATTTGTTGCAATTTACAAGTTGGAATTAAACCAACGTAATGCTTAACGCTTGTTGAAATTTGTAGAAATTTACAAGTTGAAGTTAAGGCGAGATAATTGTTTATCTTCACTTGTTGAAATTTGTAGAAACTTATAAGCTGAAGATAAGTCGGGATAATTGTTTATCTTCACTTTTTGAAATTTGTAGCAATTTACAAGTTGAAGTTAAGTCGAGATAATTGTTTATCTTCACAAGTTGAAATTTGTAGCAATTTACAAGTTGAAAATAAGCCGAGATAATTGCTTATCTTCACTTGTTGAAATTTGTAGCAATTTACAACTTGAAGTTAAGCCGAGGTAATTGTTTATCTTCACTTGTTGAAATTTGTAGCAATTTACAAGTTGGAATTAAACCAAAGTAATGCTTAACGCTTGTTCAAATTTGTAACAATTTACGAATTGATGTTAAGCCGAGATAATTGTTTATCTTCACTTGTTGAAATTTGTATCAATTTACAAGTTGAACTTAAGCCGAGATAATTGTTTATCTTCACTTGTCAAAATTTGTACCAAGTTATAAGTTGAAGATAAGCCGAGATAATTGTTTATCTTCACTTGTCGATTTGTAGCAATTTACAAGTTGAAGTTAAGTCGAGATAATTGTTTATCTTTACTGGTGGAAATTTGTAGCAATTTATATGTCAAAGATAAGCCGAGATAATTGTGTTGTCTTCACTTGTTGAAATTTGTAGCAATTTAGAAGTTGAAGTTAAACCAAAGTAATGCTTAACGTTTGTTGAAATTTGTGGCAATTTATAAGTTGAAGTTAAGTCGATATAATTGTTTATCTTCACTTGTTGAAATTTGTACCAATTTATAAGTTGAAGATAAGGCAGATAATCGGTTATCTTCACTTAATGAAATTTGTAGCAGTTTATAAGTTGAAGATAGGCCGAGATAATTTGCTTATCTTCACTTGTTGAAATTTGTAGCAATTTCCAAGTTTATTTAAGCCGAGATAATTGTTTATCTTCACTTATTAAAATTTGTTGCAATTTATAAGTTGAAGATAAGCCGAGATAATTGTTTATCTTCACTTGTCGATTTGTAGCAATTTACAAGTTGAAGTTAAGTCGAGATAATTGTTTATCTTTACTTGTGGAAATTTGTAGCAATTTATATGTCGAAGATAAGCCGAGATAATTGTTTGTCTTCACTTGTTGAAATTTGTAGGAATTTAGAAGTTGAAGTTAAACCAAAGTAATGCTTAACGTTTGTTGAAATTTGTGGCAATTTATAAGTTGAAGTTAAGTCGATATAATTGTTTATCTTCACTTGTTGAAATTTGTACCAATTTATAAGTTGAAGATAAGGCAGATAATCGGTTATCTTCACTTAATGAAATTTGTAGCAGTTTATAAGTTGAAGATAGGCCGAGATAATTGTTTATCTTCACTTGTTGAAATTTGTAGCAATTTACAAGTTGAAGTTAAGCCGAGATAATTTTTTATCTTCACTTGTTGAAAATTGTAACAATTTACAAGTTGGAATTAAACCAAAGTAATGCTTAACGCTTGTTGAAATTTGTAGCAATTTACAAGGTGAAGTTAAGCCGAGATAATTGTTTATCATCACTTGTTGAAATTTGTGACAATTTATAAGTTGAAGATAAGCCCAGATAATTGTTTATCTTCTCTTGTGGAAATTTGTAACAATTTATAAGTTGAAGTTAAGCCGAGAAAATTGTTTATCTTCACTTGTTGAAATTTGTAGCAATTTATAAGTTTAAGATAAGCCGAGATAATCGTTTATATTCACTTGATGAAATTTGTAGCAGTTTATAAGTTGAAGATAGGCCGAGATAAATGTTTATCTTCACTTGTCGAAATTTGTAGCAATTTACAAGTTGAAGTTAAGCCGAGATAATTATTTATCTATATTTGTTGAAATTTGTTGCAATTTATAAGATGAAGCTAAGCCGAGATAATTGTTTATCTTCACTTGTTGAAATTTGTAGCAATTTACAAGTTGAAGTTAAGTCGAGATAATTGTATATCTTCACTTGTTGAAATTTGTAGCAATTTATAAGTTGAAAATAAGCCGAGATTATTTTTTATCTTCACTTGTTGAAATTTTTAACAATTTAGAAGTTGAAGCTAAACCAAAGTAATGCTTAACGCTAGTTGACATTCGTAGCAATTTACAAGTTGAAGTTAAGCCGAGATAATAGTTTATCTTCACTTGTTGAAATTTGTAGCAATTTATAAGTTGAAGATAAGCCGAGATAATCGTTTATCTTCACTTGATGAAATTTGTAGCAGTTTATAAGTTGAAGATAGGCCGAGATAATTGCTTATCTTCACTTGTTGAAATTTCTAGCAATTTACAAGTTGAACTTAAGCCGAGATAATTGTTTATCTTCACTTGTTGAAATTTGTAGCAATTTACAAGTTGAAGTTAGTAGCAATTTACAAGTTGAAGTTAAGCCGAGATAATTGTTTATCTTCTATTGTTGAAATTTGTAACAATTTATAAGTTGAAGATAAGCCCAGATAATAGTTTATTTTCAATTGTTGAAATTTGTAGAAATTTACAGGTTCAAGTTAAACCAAAATAATGCTTAACGCTTGTTGAAATTTGTAGCAATTTACAAGTTGAAGTTAAGCCGAGATAATTGTTTATCTTCACTTGTTGAAATTTGCAGCAATTTATAAGCTGAAGATAAGCCGAGATAATCGTTTATCTTCACTTGTTCGAATTTGTAGCAGTTTATAAGTTGAAGATAGGCCGAGATAATTGTTTATCTTCACCTGTTGAAATTTCTAGCAATTTACAAGTTGAACTTAAGCCGAGATAATTATTTATCTTCACTTGTCAAAATTTGTAGCAATTTATAAGTTGAAGATAAGTCGTGATAATTGTTTATCTTCACTTGTTGAAATTTGTAGGAATTTACAAGTTGAAGTTAAGCCGAGATAATTGTTTATCTTCACTTGTTGGAATTTGTAGAAATTTACAAGTTGGAATTAAACGAAAGTAATGCTTAACGTTTGTCGAAATTTGTAGCATTTTACAAGTTCCAGTTAAGCCGAGATAATTGTTTATCTTCACTTGTTGAAATTTTTAGCAGTTTATAAGTTGAAGATAAGCCAAGATAATTGTTTATCTTCACTTGTTTAGAATTGTAGCAATTTACAAGTTGAAGTTAAGCCGAGACAATTGTTTATCTTCACTTGTTGAAATTTGTAGCAATTTATAAGTTGAAGATAAACCGAGATAATTGTTTATCTTCACTTGTTGAAATGTGTAGCAATTTGCAAGTTAAAGTTAAACCAAAGTAATGCTTAACACTTGTAGAAATTTGTAGCAATTTACAAGTTGAAGTTAAGCAGAGATAATTGTTTATCTTCACTTGTTGAAATTTGTAGCAATTTATAAGTTGAAGATAAGCCGAGATAATTGTTTATCTTCACTTGTTGAAATTTGTAGTAATTTACAAGTTGAAGTTAAGCCGAGATAATTGTTTATCTTCACTTGCTGAAATTTGCAGCAATTTATCAGTTGAAGATATGCCGAGATAATTGTTTATCTTCACTTGTTGAAATTTGTAGCAATTTACAAGTTGAAGTTAAGCCGAGATAATTGTTTATCTTTACTTATTGAAGTTTGTTGCAATTTATAAGTTGAAGATAAGCCGAGATAATTGTTTATCATCAGTTGTTGAAATTTGTAGCATTTTACAAGTTAAAGTTAAACCAATATAATGCTTAAAGTTTGTTGACATTTGTAGCAATTTACAAGTCGAAGTTAAGCCGATATAATTATTTATCTTCATTTGTTGAAATTTGTAACAATTTACTAGTTGGAATTAAAACAAAGTAATGCTTAACGGTTGTTGAAATTTGTAGCAATTTACAAGTTGAAGTTAAGCCGAGATAATTCTTTATCTTCACTTGTTGAAATTTGTAGCAATTTACAAGTTGAAATTAAGTCGAGATAATTGTTTATCTTCACTTGTTGAATTTTGTAGCAATTTATAAGTTGAAGATAAGCCGAGATAATTGTGTATCTTCACTTTTTGAAATTTGTAGCAATTCACAAGTTGAAATTAAACCAAAGTAATCGTTAGCGCTTGTTGAAATAGTTTGCAATTTACAAGTTGATGTTAAGCCGAGATAATTGTTTATATTCACTTGTTGAAATTGGTAGCAATTTAAAAGTTGAAGTTAAACAAAAGTAGTACTTAACGTTTGTTGAAATTTGTTGAAATTTGTTGAAATTTACAAGTTGAAGTTAAGCCGAGATAATTGTTTATCTTCACTTGTTGAAATTTGTAACAATTTACAAGTTGAAGTTAAACAAAAGTAATGCTTAATGCTTGTTGAAATTTGTAGCAATTTACAAGTTGAAGTTAAGCCGAAATAATTGTTTATCTTCACTTGTTGAAATTTGTAGCAATTAACAAGTTAAAGTTAAACCAAAGTAATGCATAACGCTAGTTCAAATTTGCAGCAATTTATATGTTGAATTTATGCCGAGATAATTGTTTATCTTTACTTGTTGAAATTTGAAGCAATTTACAACTTGAAATTAAACCAAAGTAATGCTTAACGCTTGTTGAAATTTGTAGCAATTACAAGTTGATGTTAAGCCGAGATAATTGTTTATCTTCACTTGTTGAAATTTGTAGCAATATACAAGTTGAAGTTAAACCATAGTACTGCTTAACGGTTGTTGAAATTTGTAGCAATTTACAAGTTGAAGTTAAACCGAGATAATTGTTTGTCTTCACTTGTTGAAATTTGTAGCGATATACAAGTTAAAGTTAAACCAAAGTAATGCATAACGCTTGTTGAAATTTATTGCAATTAACATGTTGAAGTTAAGCCGAGATAATTGTTTATCTTCACTTATTGGAATTTGTAGCAATTTATAAGCTGAAGATATGCCGAGATAATTGTTTATCTTCACTTGTTGAAATTGGTAACAATTTACAAGTTGAAGTTAACCCGAGATAATTGTTTATCTTCACTTGTTGAAATTTGTTGCACTTTACAAGTTTAGGTTAAACCAAAGTAATGCTTAACCTTGTTGAAATTTGTAGCAATTACAAGTTGAAGTTAAGCCGAGATAATTGTTTATCCTCACTGGTTGAAATTTGTAGCAATTTACAAGTTTAGGTTAAACCAAAGTAATGCTTAACCTTGTTGAAATTTGTAGTAATTACAAGTTGAAGTTAAGCCGAGATAATTGTTTATCTTCACTTGTTGAAATTTGTAGCAATTTACAAGTTTAGGTTAAACCATAGTAATGCATAACGCTTGTTGAAATTCATAGCAATTTACAAGTTGAAGTTAAGCCGATATAATTGATTATCTTCACTTGTTGAAATTTGTTGCAATTTACAAGTTGAAGTTAAACCAAAGTAATGCATAACGCTTGTTGAAATTTGTAGCAATTGGTAAGTTGAAGATAAGCCGAGATAATTGTTTATCTTCACTTGTTGAAATTTTTAGCAATTTATAAGTTGAAGATAATCCGAGATAATTCTTTATATTCACTTGTTGAAATTGTAGCAATTTAAAAGTTGAAATTAAGCCGAGATAATTGTTTATCTTCACTTATTGGAATTTGTAGCAATTTATAAGCCGAAGATATGCCGACATAATTGTTTATCTTCACTTGTTGAAATTGGTAACAATTTACAAGTTGAAGTTAACCCGAGATAATTGTTTATCTTCACTTGTTGAAATTTGTTGCAATTTACAAGTTTAGGTTAAACCAAAGTAATGCTTAACCTTGTTGAAATTTGTAGCAATTACAAGTTGAAGTTAAGCCGAGATAATTGTTTATCTTCACTTGTTGAAATTTTTTAGCAATTTACAAGTTTAGGTTAAACCTAAGTAATGCTTAACCTTATTGAAATTTGTAGTAATTACAAGTAGAAGTTAAGCCGAGATAATTGTTTATCTTCACTTGTTGAAATTTTTAGCAATTTACAAGTTTAGGTTAAACCAAAGTAATGCTTAACGCTTGTTGAAATTCATAGCAATTTACAAGTTGAAGTTAGGCCGATATAATTGATTATCTTCACTTGTTGAAATTTGTTGCAATTTACAAGTTGAAATTAAACCGAAGTAAGGCTTAACGCTTGTTGAAATTTGTAGCAATTACAAGTCGACGTTAAGCCGAGATAATTGTTTAGCTTCACTTGTTGAAATTTGTAGCAATTTACAAGTTGAAGTTAAACCAAACTAATGCCTAACGCTTGTTGAAATTTGTAGCAATTGGTAAGTTGAAGATAAGCCGAGATAATTGTTTATCTTCACTTGTTGAAATTTTTAGCAATTTACAAGTTTAGGTTAAACCAAAGTAATGCTTAACGCTTGTTGAAACTTGTAGCAATTTACAAGTTGAAGTTAAGCCGAGATAATTGTTTATCTTCACATGTTGAAATTTGTTGCAATTTACAAGTTTAGGTTAAACCAAAATAATGCTTAACGCTTGTTGAAATTTGTAGTAACTTACAAGTTGAAGTTAAGCCGAGATAATTATTTATCTTCACTTGTTGAAATTTGTAGCAATTTACAAGTTGAAATTAAGCCAAAGTAATGTTTAACGCTTGTTGAAATTTGTAGCAATTACAAGTTGATGTTAAGCCGAGATAATTGTTTATCTTCACTTGTTGAAATTTGTAGCAATTTACAAGTTCAAGTTAAGCCGAAGTACAGCTTAACGTTTGTTGAAATTTGTAGCAATTTACAAGTTGAAGTCAAGCCGAGATAATTGTTTATCTTCACTTGCTGAAATTTTAGCAATTTACAAGTTAAAGTCAAACCAAAGTAATGCATAACGCTTGTTGAAATTTATAGCAATTTACAAGTTGAAGTTAAGCCGAGATAATTGTTTATCTTCACTTGTTGAAATTTCTAGCAATTTGAAAGTTGAAGTTAAGCCGAGATAATTGTTGATCTTCATTTGTTGAAATTTGTAGCAATCTATAAGTTGACGATAAGCCGAGATAATTGTTTATCTTCACTTGTTGAAATTTGTAGAAATTTAAAAGTTGAAATTAAGCCGAGATAACTGTTTAACTTCACTTGTTGAAATTTGTAGCAATTTACAAGTTTAGGTTAAACCAAAGTAATGCTTAACGGTTGTTGAAATTTGTAGCAATTTACAACTTGAAGTTAAACTGAGATAATTGTTTATCTTCACATGTTGAAATTTGTAGCAATTTACAAGTTTAGGTTAAACCAAAGTAATGCTTAACGTTTGTTGAAATTTGTAGTAATTTATAAGTGGAAGTTAAGCCGAGATAATTGTTTATCTTCACTTGTTGAAATTTGTAGCAATTTACGACTTCAAATTAAACCAAAGTAATGCTTAACGTTTGTTGAAATTCGTAGCAATTTCAAGTTGATGTTTAGCCGAGATAATTGTTTATCATCACTTGTTGAAATTTGTACCAATTTACAAGTTGAAGTTAACAAAAGTAATGCTTAACGTTTGTTGAAATTTGTAGCAATGTACAAGTTGAAGTTAAGCCGAGATAATTGTTTATCTTCACTTGTTGAATTTTGTAGCAATTTAAAAGTTGAAGTTAAGCCGAGATAATTGTTTATCTTCAATTGTTGAAATTTGTAGAATTTTACAAGTTAAAGTTAAACCAAAGTAATGCATAACGCTTGTTGAAATTTGTAGCAATTTACAAGTTGAAGTTAAGCCGAGATAATTGTTTATCTTCACTTGTTGAAATTTGTAGCAATTTGAAAGTTGAAGCTAAGCCCAGATAATTGTTTATCTTCATTTTTTGAAATTTGTAGCAATTTATAAGTTGAAGATAAGTCGAGATAATTGTTTATCTTCACTGGTTAAAATTTGTAGCAATCTACAAGTTTAGGTTAAACCAAAGTAATGCTTAACGCATGTTGAAATTTGTAGTAATTTACAAGTGGAAGTTAAACCGTTATAATTGTTTATCTTCACTTGTTGAAATTTGTAGAAATTTACAACTTCAAATGAGGCCAAAGCAATGCTTAACGCTTGTTGAAATTTGTAGCAATTATAAGTTGATGTTAAGCCGAGATAATTGTTTATCTTCACTTGTTGAAATTTGTAGCAATTTACAAGTTGAAGTTAAACCAAAGTAACGCTTAAGGTTTGTTGAAATTTGTTGCAATTTACAAGCTGAAGTTAAGCCGAGATAATTGTTTATCTTCACTTGTTGAAATTTGTAGCAATTTAAAAGTTGAAGTTAAGCCGAGATAATTGTTTATCTTCAATTGTTGAAATTTGTAGCATTTTACAAGTAAAAGTTAAACCAAAGTAATGCATAACGCTTGTTGAAATTTGTAGCAATTTACAAGTTGAAGTTAAGCCGAGATAATTGTTTATCTTCACTTGTTGAAATTTGTAGTAATTTGAAAGTTGAAGCTTAGCCCAGATAATTGTTTATCTTCATTTGTTGAAATTTGTAGCAATTTATAAGTTCAAGATAAGCCGAGATAATTGTTTATTTTCAGTTGTTGAAATTTGTAGCAATTTACAAGTTGAAATTAAACCAAAGTAATGCTTAACGCTTGTTGAAATTTGTAGCAATTACAAGTTGATGTTAAGTTGTGATAATTGTTTATTTTCACTTTTTCAAAGTTGTAGCAATTTACAAGTGGAAGTTAAACCAAAGTACTGCTTAATGTTTGTTGAAATTTGTGGCAATTTACAAGTTGAAGTTATGCCGAGATAATTGTTCATCTTCACTTGTTGAAATTTCTAGCAATTTACAAGTTAAAGTTAAACCAAAGTAATGCATAACGCTTGTTGAAATTTGTAGCAATTTACAGGTTGAAGTTAAGCCGAGATAATTGTTTATCTTCATTTGTTGAAATTTGTATCAATTTATAAGTTGAAGATATGTCGAGATAATTGTTTTTTTCACTTGTTAAAATTTGTAGCAATTTGAAAGTTGAAGTTAAGCCGAGATAATTGTTTCTCTTCATATGTTGAAATTTGTAGCAATTTATAAGTTGAAGATATGCCGAGATAATTGTTTTTCTTCACTTGTTGAAATTTGTAGCAATTTATAAGTTGAAGATATGCCGAGATAATTGCTTTTCTTCACTTGTTGAAATTTGTAGCTTTTTGAAAGTTGAAGTTAAGCCGAGATAATTGTTTATCTTCATTTGTTGAAATTTGTAGCAATTTATAAGTTGAGGATAAGCCGAGATAATTGTTTATCTTCATTTGTTAAAATTTGTAGCAATTTATAAGTTGAAGATATGCCGAGATAATTGTTTTTCTTCACTTGTTGAAATTTGTAGCAATTTGAAAGTTGAAGTTAAACCGAGATAATTGTTTATCTTCATTTGTTGAAATTTGTAGCAATTTACAAGTTGAAAATAGCCGAGATAATTGTTTATTTTCACTTGTTGAAATTTGTAGCAATTTACAAGGTTAGGTTAAACCAAAGTAATGCTTAACGCTTGTTGAAATTTGCAGTAATTTACAAGTTGAAGTTAAGCGGAGATAATTATTTATCTTCACTTGTTGAAATTTGTAACAATTTAAAAATTAGAATTAAACGAAAGAAATGCATAACGCTTGGTGAAATTTGTATCAATTACAAGTTGATGTTAAGCTGAGATAATTGTTTATCTTCACTTGTTGAAATTTGTAGCAATTTACAAGTTGAAGTTAAACCAAAGTACTGCTTAATGTTTGTTCAAATTTGTAGCAATTTACAAGAAGAAGTTAAGCCGAGAAAATTGTTTATCTTCACTTGTTGAAATTTGTAGCAATTTACTAGCTAAAGTTAAACCAAAGTAATGCATAACGTTTGTTGAAATTTGTAGCAATTTACAAGTTGAAGTTAAGCCGAGATAATTGTTTATCTTCACCTGTTGAATTTTGTAGCAATTTATAAGTTGAAGATATGCCGAGCAAATTGTTTATCTTCACTTGTTGAAATTTGCAGCAATTTAAAAGTTGAAGTTAAGCCGAAATAATTGTTTATCTTCACTTGTTGAAATTTGTAGCAATTTACAAGTTTAGGTTAAACCAAAGTAATGCTTAACGTTTGTTGAAATTTGTTGCAATTTACAACTTGAAGTTAAGCCGATATAATGGTTTATCTTCACATGTTGAAATTTGTAGCAATTTACAAGTTTAGGTTAAACCAAAGTAATGCTTAACGCTTGTTGAAATTTGTAGTAATTTACCAGTGGAAGTTAAACCGAGATCATTGTTTATCTTCACTTGTTGAAATTTGTAGCAATTTACAACTTAAAATTAAGCCAAAGTGATGCTTAACGCTTGTCGAAATTTGTAGCAATTATAAGTTGATGTTAAGCCGAGATAATTGTTTATCTTCACTTGTTGAAATTTGTAGCAATTTACAAGTTGAAGTTAAACCAAAGTAACGCTTAACGTTTGTGGGAATTTGTAGCAATTTACAAGTTGACGTTAAGCCGAGATAATTGTTTATCTTCACTTGTTGAAATTTGTAGCAATTGAAAGTTGAAGCTAAGCCCAGATAATTGTTTATCTTCATTTGTTGAAATTTGTAGCAATTTATAAGTTCAAGATAAGACGAGCTAATTGTTAATCTTCACTTGTTGAAATTTGTAGCAATTTACAAGTTGAAATTAAACCAAAGTAATGCTTAACGCTTGTTGAAATTTGTAGCAAATACAAGTTGATGTTAAGCCGTGATAATTGTTTATCTTCACTTGTTGAAAGTTGTAGCAATTTACAAGTTGAAGTTAAACCAAAGTAATGCTTAATGCTTGTTGAAATTTGTAGCAATTTAAAAGTTGAAGTTAAGCCGAGATAATTGTTTATCTTCACTTTTTGAAATTTGTAGCAATTCACCAGTTGAAATTAAACCAAAGTAATCGTAAGCGCTTGTTGAAATTTGTTGCAATTTACAAGTTGATGTTAAGCAGAGATAATTGTTTATCTTCACTTGTGGAAATTTGTAGCAATTTAAAAGTTGAAGTTAAACAAAAGTAGTACTTAACGTTAGTTGAAATTTGTTGAAATTTACAAGTTGAAGTTAAGCCTAGATAATTGTTTATCTTCACTTGTTGAAATTTGTAACAATTTACAAGTTGAAGTTAAACCAAAGTAATGCTTAATGCTTGTTGAAATTTGTAACAATTTACAAGTTGAAGTTAAGCCGAAATAATTGTTTATCTTCACTTGTTGAAATTTGTAGCAATTGACAAGTTAAAGTTAAACCAAAGTAATGCATAACGCTCGTTGAAATTTGTAGCAATTTATAAGTTGAAGTTAAGCCGAGATAGTTGTTTATCTTTAGTTGTTGAAATTTGTAGCAATTTATAAGTTGAAAATATGCCGAGATAATTGTTTATCTTCACTTGTCGAAATTTGTAGCAATTTACAAGTGTAGGTTTAACCAAAGTAATGCTTAACCCTTGTTGAAATTTCTAGCAATTTACAAGTTGAAGTTAAGCCGAGATAATTGTTTATCTTTACTTGTTGAAATTTGTAGCAATTTACAAGTTGAAATTAAACCAAAGTAATGCTTAACGCTTGTTGAAATTTGTAGCAATTACAAGTTGATGTTAAGCCGAGATAATTGTTTATCTTCACTTGTTGAAATTTGTAGCAATTTACAAGTTGAAGTTAAACCAAAGTACTGCTTAACGGTTGTTGAAATTTGTAGCAATTTACAAGTTGAAGTTAAACCGAGATAATTGTTTGTCTTCACTTGTTGAAATTTGTAGCGATATACAAGTTAAAGTTAAACCAAAGTAATGCATAACGCTCGTTGAAATTTGTTGCAATTAACAAGTTGAAGTTAAGCCGAGATAATTCTTTATCTTCACTTATTGGAATTTGTAGCAATTTACAAGCTGAAGATATGCCGAGATAATTGTTTATCTGCACTTGTTGAAATTGGTAACAATTTACAAGTCGAAGTTAATCCGAGATAATTGTTTATCTCCACTTTTTGAAATTTGTAGCAATTTACAAGTTTAGGTTAAACCAAAGTAATGCTTAACCTTGTTGAAATTTGTAACAATTACAAGTTGTAGTTAAGCCGAGATAATTGTTTATCTTCACTTGTTGAAATTTGTAGCAATTTACAAGTTTAGGCTAAACCAAAGTAATGCTTAACCTTGTTGAAATTTGTAGTAATTACAAGTTGAAGTTAAGCCGAGATTATTGTTTATCTTCACTTGTTGAAATTTGTAGCAATTTACAAGTTTAGGTTAAACCAAAGTAATGCTTAACGTTTGTTGAAATTCATAGCAATTTACAAGTTGAAGTTAGGCCGATATAATTGATTATCTTCACTTGTTGAAATTTTTTGCAATTTGAAAGTTAAAATTAAACCAAAGTAAGGCTTAACGCTTGTTGAAATTTGTAGCAATTACAAGTTGATGTTAAGCCGAGATAATTGTTTATCTTCACTTGTTGAATTTTGTAGCAATTTACAAGTTGAAGTTAAACCAAAGTAATGCATAACGCTTGTTGAAATTTGTAGCAATTGATAAGTTGAAGATAAGCCGAGATAATTGTTTATCTTCACTTGTTGAAATTTTTAGCAATTTATAAGTTGAAGATAAGCCGAGATAATTGTTTATCTTCACTTGTTGAAATTGTAGCAATTTAAAAGTTGAAGTTAAGCCGAGATAATTGTTTATCTTCACTTGTTGAAATTTGTACCATTTTACCAATTAAAGTTAAACCAAAGTAATGCATAACGCTTGTTGAAATTTTTAACAATTTACAAGTTGAAGTTATGCCGAGATAATTGTTTATCTTCACTTGTTGAAATTTGTAGCAATTGAAAGTTGAAGCTAAGCCCAGATAATTGTTTATCTTCATTTGTTGAAATTTGTAGCAATTTATAAGTTGAAGATAAGTCGAGATAATTGTTTATCTTCACTTGTTGAAATTTGTAGCAATTTACAAGTTGAAATTAAACCAAAGTAATGCTTAACGCTTGTTGAAATTTGTAGCAAATACAAGTTGATGTTAAGCCGTGATAATTGTTTATCTTCACTTGTTGAAAGTTGTAGCAATTTACAAGTTGAAGTTAAACCGAAGTACTGCTAAATGTTTGTTGAAATTTGTAGCAATTTAAAAGTTGAAGTTAAGCCGAGATAATTCTTTATCTTCACTTGTTGAAATTTGTAGCAATTTACAAGTTGCAGTTAAGCCGAGATAATTGTTTATCTTCACTTATTGAAATTTGTAGCAATTTATAAGTTGAAGATAAGCCGAGAAAATTGTTTATCTTCACATGTTGAAATTTGTAGCATTTTAAAAGTTAAAGTTAAACCAAAGTATTGCTTAATGCTTGTTGAAATTTGTAGCAATTTAAAAGTTGAAGTTAAGCCGAGATAATTGTTTATCTTCACTTTTTGAAATTTGTAGTAATTCACAAGTTGAAATTAAACCAAAGTAATCGTTAGCACTTGTTGAAATTTGTTGCAATTTACAAGTTGATGTTAAGCCGAGATAATTGTTTATCTTCACTTGTTGAAATTTGTAGCAATTTAAAAGTTGAAATAAACAAAAGTAGTACTTAACGTTTGTTGAAATTTGTTGAAATTTACAAGTTGAAGTTAAGCCGAGATAATTGTTTATCTTCACTTGTTGAAATTTGTAACAATTTACAAGTTGAAGTTAAACCAAAGTAATGCTTAATGCTTGTTGAAATTTGTAGCAATTTACAAGTTGAAGTTAAGCCGAAATAATTGTTTATCTTCACTTGTTGAAATTTGTAGCAATTAACAAGTTAAAGTTAAACTAAAGTAATGCATAACGCTAGTTGAAATTTGTAGCAATTTATAAGTTGAAGTTAAGCCGAGATAGTTGTTTATCTTTAGTTGTTGAAATTTTCTGCAATTTATAAGTTGAAAATCTGCCGAGATAATTGTTTATCTTCACTTGTCGAAATTTGTAGCAATTTACAAGTGTAGGTTTAACCAAAGTAATGCTTAACGCTTGTTGAAATTTCTAGCAATTTACAAGTTGAAGTTAAGCCGAGAAAATTGTTTATCTTTACTTGTTGAAATTTGTAGCAATTTACAAGTTGAAATTAAACCAAAGTAATGCTTAACGCTTGTTGAAATTTGTAGCAATTACAAGTTGATGTTAAGCCGAGATAATTGTTTATCTTCACTTGTTGAAATTTGTAGCAATTTACAAGTTGAAGTTAAACCAAAGTACTGCTTAACGGTTGTTGAAATTTGTAGCAATTTACAAGTTGAAGTTAAACCGAGATAATTGTTTGTCTTCACTTGTTGAAATTTGTAGCGATATACAAGTTAAAGTTAAACCAAAGTAATGCATAACGCTCGTTGAAATTTGTTGCAATTAACAAGTTGAAGTTAAGCCGAGATAACTCTTTATCTTCACTTATTGGAATTTGTAGCAATTTATAAGTTGAAGATATGCCGAGATGATTGTTTATCTTCACTTGTTGAAATTGGAAACAATTTACAAGTTGAAGTTAACCCGAGATAATTGTTTATCTTCACTTTTTGAAATTTGTAGCAATTTACAAGTTTAGGTTAAACCAAAGTAATGCTTAACCTTATTGAAATTTGTAGTAATTACAAGTTGAAGTTAAGCCGAGATTATTGTTTATCTTCACTTGTTGAAATTATTAGCAATTTACAAGTTCAGGTTAAACCAAAGTAATGCTTAACGCTTGTTAAAATTCATAGCAATTTACAAGTTGAAGTTAGGCCAATATAATTGATTATCTTCACTTGTTGAAAGTTGTTGCAATTTACAAGTTAAAATTAAACAAAAGTAAGGCTTAACGCTTGTTGAAATTTGTAGCAATTACAAGTTGATGTTAAGCCGAGATAATTGTTTATCCTCACTTGTTGAAATTTGTAGCAATTTACAAGTTGAAGTTAAACCAAAGTACTGCTTAACGGTTGTTGAAATTTGTAGCAATTTACAAGTTGAAGTTAAACCGAGATAATTGTTTGTCTTCACTTGTTGAAATTTGTAGCGATATACAAGTTAAAGTTAAACCAAAGTAATGCATAACGCTCGTTGAAATTTGTTGCAATTAACAAGTTGAAGTTAAGCCGAGATAATTCTTTATCTTCACTTATTGGAATTTGTAGCAATTTATAAGCTGAAGATATGCCGAGATAATTGTTTATCTTCACTTGTTGAAATTGGTAACAATTTACAAGTTGAAGTTAACACGAGATAATTGTTTATCTTCACTTTTGGAAATTTGTAGCAATTTACAAGTTTAGGTTAAACCAAAGTAATGCTTAACCTTGTTGAAATTTGTAGCAATTACAAGTTGAAGTTAAGCCGAGATAATTGTTTATCTTCACTTGTTGAAATTTGTAGCAATTTACAAGTTTAGGTTAAACCAAAGTAATGCTTAACCATGTTGAAATTTGTAGTAATTACAAGTTGAAGTTAAGCCGAGATTATTGTTTATCTTCACTTGTTGAAATTTGTTGCAATTTACAAGTTTAGGTTAAACCAAAGTAATGCTTAACGCTTGTTGAAATTCATAGCAATTTACAAGTTGAAGTTAGGCCGATATAATTGATTATCTTCACTTGTTGAAATTTGCTGCAATTTACAAGTTAAAATTAAACCAAAGTAAGGCTTAACGCTTGTTAAAATTTGTAGCAATTACAAGTTGATGTTAAGCCGAGATAATTGTTTATCTTCACTTGTTGAAATTTTTAGCAATTTATAAGTTGAAGATAAGCCGAGATAATTGTTTATCTTCACTTGTTGAAATTGTAGCAATTTAAAAGTTGAAGTTAAGCCGAGATAATTGTTTATCTTCACTTGTTGAAATTTGTAGCAATTTACAAGTTTAGGTTAATCCAAAGTAATGCTTAACGCTTGTTGAAACTTGTAGCAATTTACAAGTTGAAGTTAAGCCGAGATAATTGTTTATCTTCACTTGTTGAAATTTGTTACAATTTACAAGTTTAGGTTAAACCAAAATAATGCTTAACGCTTGTTGAACTTTGTAGTAACTTACAAGTTGAAGTTAAGCCGAGATAATTGTTTATCTTCACTTGTTGAAATTTGTAGCAATTTACAAGTTGAAATTAAGCCAAAGTAATGCTTAACGCTTGTTGAAATTTGTAGCAATTACAAGTTGATGTTAAGCCGAGATAATTGTTTATCTTCACTTGTTGAAATTTGTAGCAATTTACAAGTTCAAGTTAAGCCGAAGTATTACTTAACGTTTGTTGAAATTTGTAGCAATTTACAAGTTGAAGTCAAGTCGAGATAATTGTTTATCTTCACTTGTTGAAATTTTAGGAATTTACAAGTTAAAGTCAAACCAAAGTAATGTATAACGCTTGTTGAAATTTGTAGCAATTTACAAGTTGATGTTAAGCCGAGATAATTGTTTATCTTCACTTGTTGAAATTTGTAGCAATTTGAAAGTTGAAGTTAAGCCGAGATAATTGTTAATCTTCATTTGTTGAAATTTGTAGCAATTTATAAGTTGACGATAAGCCGAGATAATTGTTTATCTTCACTTGTTGAAATTTGTAGCAATTTAGTGTATGAAGTTAACCCGAGATAATTGTTTATCTTCACTTGTTGAAATTGTAGCAATTTAAAAGTTGAAGTTAAGCCGAGATAATTGTTTATCTTCACTTGTTGAAATTGTAGCAATTTAAAAGTTGAAGTTAAGCCGAGATAATTGTTTATCTTCACTTGTTGAAATTGTAGCAATTTAAAAGTTGAAGTTAAGCCGAGATAATTGTTTATCTTCACTTGTTGAAATTGTAGCAATTTAAAAGTTGAAGTTAAGCCGAGATAATTGTTTATCTTCACTTGTTGAAATTGTAGCAATTTAAAAGTTGAAGTTAAGCCGAGATAATTGTTTATCTTCACTTGTTGAAATTGTAGCAATTTAAAAGTTGAAGTTAAGCCGAGATAATTGTTTATCTTCACTTGTTGAAATTGTAGCAATTTAAAAGTTGAAGTTAAGCCGAGATAATTGTTTATCTTCACTTGTTGAAATTGTAGCAATTTAAAAGTTGAAGTTAAGCCGAGATAATTGTTTATCTTCACTTGTTGAAATTGTAGCAATTTAAAAGTTGAAGTTAAGCCGAGATAATTGTTTATCTTCACTTGTTGAAATTGTAGCAATTTAAAAGTTGAAGTTAAGCCGAGATAATTGTTTATCTTCACTTGTTGAAATTGTAGCAATTTAAAAGTTGAAGTTAAGCCGAGATAATTGTTTATCTTCACTTGTTGAAATTGTAGCAATTTAAAAGTTGAAGTTAAGCCGAGATAATTGTTTATCTTCACTTGTTGAAATTGTAGCAATTTAAAAGTTGAAGTTAAGCCGAGATAATTGTTTATCTTCACTTGTTGAAATTGTAGCAATTTAAAAGTTGAAGTTAAGCCGAGATAATTGTTTATCTTCACTTGTTGAAATTGTAGCAATTTAAAAGTTGAAGTTAAGCCGAGATAATTGTTTATCTTCACTTGTTGAAATTGTAGCAATTTAAAAGTTGAAGTTAAGCCGAGATAATTGTTTATCTTCACTTGTTGAAATTGTAGCAATTTAAAAGTTGAAGTTAAGCCGAGATAATTGTTTATCTTCACTTGTTGAAATTGTAGCAATTTAAAAGTTGAAGTTAAGCCGAGATAATTGTTTATCTTCACTTGTTGAAATTGTAGCAATTTAAAAGTTGAAGTTAAGCCGAGATAATTGTTTATCTTCACTTGTTGAAATTGTAGCAATTTAAAAGTTGAAGTTAAGCCGAGATAATTGTTTATCTTCACTTGTTGAAATTGTAGCAATTTAAAAGTTGAAGTTAAGCCGAGATAATTGTTTATCTTCACTTGTTGAAATTGTAGCAATTTAAAAGTTGAAGTTAAGCCGAGATAATTGTTTATCTTCACTTGTTGAAATTGTAGCAATTTAAAAGTTGAAGTTAAGCCGAGATAATTGTTTATCTTCACTTGTTGAAATTGTAGCAATTTAAAAGTTGAAGTTAAGCCGAGATAATTGTTTATCTTCACTTGTTGAAATTGTAGCAATTTAAAAGTTGAAGTTAAGCCGAGATAATTGTTTATCTTCACTTGTTGAAATTGTAGCAATTTAAAAGTTGAAGTTAAGCCGAGATAATTGTTTATCTTCACTTGTTGAAATTGTAGCAATTTAAAAGTTGAAGTTAAGCCGAGATAATTGTTTATCTTCACTTGTTGAAATTGTAGCAATTTAAAAGTTGAAGTTAAGCCGAGATAATTGTTTATCTTCACTTGTTGAAATTGTAGCAATTTAAAAGTTGAAGTTAAGCCGAGATAATTGTTTATCTTCACTTGTTGAAATTGTAGCAATTTAAAAGTTGAAGTTAAGCCGAGATAATTGTTTATCTTCACTTGTTGAAATTGTAGCAATTTAAAAGTTGAAGTTAAGCCGAGATAATTGTTTATCTTCACTTGTTGAAATTGTAGCAATTTAAAAGTTGAAGTTAAGCCGAGATAATTGTTTATCTTCACTTGTTGAAATTGTAGCAATTTAAAAGTTGAAGTTAAGCCGAGATAATTGTTTATCTTCACTTGTTGAAATTGTAGCAATTTAAAAGTTGAAGTTAAGCCGAGATAATTGTTTATCTTCACTTGTTGAAATTGTAGCAATTTAAAAGTTGAAGTTAAGCCGAGATAATTGTTTATCTTCACTTGTTGAAATTGTAGCAATTTAAAAGTTGAAGGGTAGATACAGAGTCGCCACCTAAATATTTTATTTTGGGGAAATTTAGGAAACCCTGACTCGTGCCTAAGGCCACGTGTCCATTATCACCAAAGTTTCCTCGGCTTGGAACTTTGGGTACGATTGGGGAAGGTCATCTATGAGCACCCCCGTTCGCCTGATCAAAGATCGGCCACTACTAAACATGATATTTTGTTTTGAAGACACA
The DNA here is from genome assembly GCF_004153795.1 of Camellia sinensis. Lineage (NCBI taxonomy): Eukaryota > Viridiplantae > Streptophyta > Magnoliopsida > Ericales > Theaceae > Camellia > Camellia sinensis. The sequence continues at coordinate 2,745,371 of NW_021025263.1, forward strand.
TGTGTTCTTATTCCGGTTAATTAGCTAGAATTACTATGTGATGCGCACAACACACAAGTATAGACTAGATCGCCTAATTTGGAACAAAGCATCATATATCCATTTGTTTGGAAATGGTTTAGAGTTTGCTACTCACAAGTAGGCTAAAATGCGGATTTCAATGAATTGTCCCAATTTAAGTAATCCAACATTCACCCACAGGCATTCAGACAGTTATATCACATCAGCAATTAGCCTCATGGCAAGCATGCTGTCATGTTAACACTCACACACATGCAAGATGCTAAAGTATAAAAACTTACAGTGTATTCCGAGCCAAAACAAGAAACTCGTTAGAAATCATGCATGATCCTAGTTCATGTTAAGATGGCTAATGCAACACATGCAAAAATGCAACTAAAATAGGCTCTGCTATTATAAGAATGGCATGTGAAATGCGGTAACTCGATACACGTATTCAAGTTGGAATTGAAATACTATGCAATTAGTATGATGCGCCGAGCCCGGTGCGTGCAATACGAATGAATGTATGCAAACATGCTAACATAAGGTATGCTAATTGAAACATGGCCTAAAACTAACCATCAAAAGCAGGTAAGCGAAAGAGAGAAAGACGTGGGGTTGGAAGACATTCACACACACACGCACACTTATTACAAATTTGCCCTCTCGACAGAGGTTCCGAAAGAATAATACAAACCGAATAATATGCTCGGTCGCCTCGTTCGGAAACCCGTTGCAATGCCACATGTTGCCTTTGTTTGCACTGCTTTGTATCTCTGAAAATTGTGAAAATCCTTGGGAAGCTTCTGAACCACTCCCTGAGCATTGTGGGAGGTCACTGGCCAAGAGATGAAGTCACCGGCCATGGGAAAATGATCATCGACCAAAAGTGGAGCTCTCGGCCAGGTTAATTTAGCCGGCCGACACTGAAGACGGCCGGTCGACCATCCCTTCCTGCAGAATACTATTTTTGCTGCAGGAGAGGACAGACAGTGCATGGCAAGGTGTTAACAAGACAATGTACGCACGACCACCCTCCCTATCATACTATGAACTCAAGGGAGAATGGCTCTTGACCCTCGGACCACCAATCACGCATTTCAATGCATGATGGCCAAAGGTGCCAAGTGTGCAAATCAATGTAGAGTGAATGCAACAAAACATATGAATGCCTAGCATTCTATCATGTTGGATCAAGAGTGTCGGCAACCGAGGATTGAGGCACGTTTCGTCCCTTCAAGTACGAACATCCCTCATCCCTCGTGTTTGGTTTGACACCTCAAACCAAACACAATGCAATGCATGTATGCCAAATACAATGCAATGTGGAAAAGCAATGTTATGCGACCTAAGCATCCCAAATTGTAGACGTCCCCGAACGCCCCAGGAGGATGAACCCCGTTCTATTCGTTTTGGGCTTATTACAGTTTGGACTCTCAAATCGTCACGGTTCTTAATCTGAACCAAAGAATCCAAATCCGACAAATCGTTTTGGAAAACAGATTTTTAGAAAAGAAGTGCCAAACATGGACTGCTTTGCCAGATACAGAGTCGCCACCTAAACATTTTTTATGGGGGAATTTAGGAAACCCTGACTCATTTGCCTAAGGCCATGTGTCCGTCATCACCAAAGTTGCCTCGCCTCGAGAACTTGGGTACGATTGGGGAAGGTCAGCTATGAGCACCCCCTCTCGCCCGATCCGAAGATCGGCATCTACTAACCACGATATCTAGTTTTGAAAACATTATGCATTCTTATTCTGGTTAATTAGCCTAGAATTACTATGTGATGTGCGCGGCAAAACAAGTATAGACTAGATCGCCTAATTTGGAACAGAGCATTGCATATCCGTTTGTTTGGAAAATGGTTTGAAATTTGCTACTCACGAGTAGACTAAAACACGGATTTCAATGAGTTGTTCCAACTCAAACAATCCAACCTTCACCCACAGGCATTCAGGCAGTTATATCACATAAGCATTTAGCCACATGGTAAGCATGCTATCATGTTAACATTCACACTCATGCGAGATGCTAAAGCATAAATACTTACATCGTACTCCGTGTCAAAATAATGAACTAGTTAGTAATCATGCATGATCCTAGTTCATGTTAAAGTGGCTAATGCATTGAATACAAAATGTCATTAGAATAGGCTCGGCTAATCTAAGGATGGCATGTGAAATGCAACAACTCGGTGCACGTATTCAAGTTTGAAATTGAAATACAATGCGGTTAGCATGTGTAGACACCCCATTTTTTATCGTCCTCAAGACTTGGACGTCACCATTGGAACACTTGGTGATTACCCTTGTTTGTGTTCGTTTGGAGTTCCCGGAGGTCTCGGCTCGCGCGCCTTGCCTCAGGATCTCTGAACTCGACTGTTTAGTATCTGGTTTTGCACCCAACACTTGTGTTTTGCCTTGGAGGGGCAGGAAATGCCTTGTGAGGCATCCCCGCACACCATCGGCAGTGGCTAGAGGTCACCGGCTGGTTTTTGCTACCATCGACAATGTATATTGCCGGTCAGCACCATTTGTTGCCGGTCGGCACTACTTTTTGCCAAAATGGCATCTTTGGCCGACCGACTACTGTGCATCTGCTTTTGCAGATATTTTGTCACAGTTGTCTTGCTTTTGGCTCCCCTCCATACACGTGTATGGAGGGATCCCTCTCTTGGAAGCTTGTCTTGCAAGCTTTACAAGACAAGAAGCTCTATAAGAGAGAGCGTTGTCTCTTGGCCTTAGGGTTAGAGACTTGAGAGACTTAAGATATTTTTAGACAGCCATTTTTAGGGTTATGAGTTCTAGGGTTAGAAACCATACACTTTCTATCTCTATATCTCCCTCTTGTGTGTGTTAAAGTGCATTTGTGTCTTACTATTGCACACAAACACATAGTGTTTCACCTTCACTTAGCTACTGAGGTTCTAAGAGGTTGATTTTGAAGTTTTGGAGCTGTTTTCAACCTAGAAGGAGCTGTTGGAGCACCATTGTTGAAGGGGTCTTCAAGGGTAATAATTTTGCCTCTTTATTCCCCAATCTTGTATTGTATTTCTACCTATCTTAAAATCGTTTTTGAGCTTGGTGTATAATACAAAAAAGTTCTGTTTTTTAGCCTTCTTGATTGTTTGTTTAGAGTGTTTTGTGATTTGGAGGTGTTTGACCCCTCTGAGGCCTTGAAAGGCCCCATTTTGTGCTATTTTGTGCAAGTTTCGAGACTTTGGTGTTTGGGCCTCTTCACCACTGAAATCTTGAGGGATTTCAGTGGTGGAGATGGTGCCTTGAAGTCTCCAAAAGGAGAGGGCCACCCCCTCTCCTTGTTGTCCTTGAAAAGGACCGAAGTCTCCAAAAGGGGAGGGCCACCCCCTCTCCTTGTTGTCCTTGAAAGGGACCCTTTTTGGCCTCTTGAGAGAGCATCATGTTAGAGTGTGTATTGATCATGTCTTGGTTGTTTTCCATGCTTATTATGCCCTGATATAACCTTGTTGTGTGTTGGTTTTGGTACACCATGCATGCTTAGCATACCTACCATGTAATGCCATGTTATTGCCTTAATATGCCTTAGGTTGTTAGCCTTTGTTCGAGCATGTTTTAGGTCTAGTTTTGTGAAGCTTGTGTGCTTATTTTGCCATGCTAGAGGTCTGTCCATAGTTGTTTGGGTCGGATTTGGCATGCTTAGTATAGCTCCTTTGCATTCCGGCTTGTTGGCCTTAAGTGTATGAATGTATAGCATGGCATTCTTGTATTGATTTAGTGGTTTGGGACTATCCACCATTTTATTTCAGTCCTCTTATCATGCTCATATGCTTGCATTTCATGACCCTTTTGATGTTTCAAGAATTGATGTTTCATGCTTCATGTTCATGCCGTTGTGTATGCCTCTAAGATTAGGTCATTTGGATGCTATCTAAATGGTTCTTAAGGTTTACTTTTGCATGATTTGGGGCTGTTTTGATTCAATTTGGTCATTTGCTTCATGAGTCATATGGTCATGTTTTAGGTCATTAGGTTTGGATGCATGCGTAGCTTGCATTGGTAGGTTAATTTGGCATCATTTCCTACATGTTTTCAAGGCTTATAATGCATGTCATATGTCCATGATCATTCCTTTCTAAATGTGCTTAGAAGTAGCCCTTTGATGCTTAAGCATTTAGGCCTCCAACATGTGCATGTGTGTATGTGTTTAGTCCTTTGTTTTGGTCACTTTGGCCACTATTTTAGGCCTATTTAGAAGAACCAAGGAGCATGTCCCTTTGAGTCACTAACATGATAAGGGACATGATTGGTGCATATATGCCTTGAATTGTATTGCCATGCAAGTTCTGTCCTTTGCTGCTGTGAGTTGTAGGTTCTGCAGGCATTCTTTGCCGACCGGCAGTGTACATTGCCGACCGGCAATTATTCTTCTGCCGATAGCTTCATTTTGTGCCGGTGACCACATACCACTGCCGGTGGTAATTCTACTCAGCCGGTGGTGATTCCCAGCATCCAGAGAAGCATCCTTGAGACTTTGGCAGTCTTCAGAGAGGCAGAACAGGGAAAACAGAGGCAGACTATGCATGGCGGTGCACTTCCGAGCAAGACCCGAGCATGCGCTGCATCTGGCTCTCCTCCTGAGGCGGTTTACTGTTTTTCCTAGCTTAATTAGTTTGTTAGCTAATTAAGAAATTTGTAATATTTAATTAGCTTGCGTAGTTAATTAATTTGTACTATTTATTTGGTCCCTCCGCACGAGGGCAAATCTGTAATAAGCGTGTGTGAGTGGTGTGTATGTCTTCCAATCCCCACTTCTTTCTTCCCTTTTATTTACCTGCTTTGATGGTAGATTAGGGCACGTTTAAATTAGCACCCCTTATGAAATGCATGCGTGCATTCATTCATTTGTTTTACATGCACCGGGCTCGGTACATCACGCTAACTGCATTTGTACTTCAATTCCAAATTGAATACGTGCATCAATTGACTGCATTTCACATGCCATGCTTAGGTTAGCCGAGCCTACTCTAATTGCATTTTGCATGCGTTGCATTAGCCACTCTAACATGAACTAGGATCATGCATGTTTGCTAATTAGTTTATTGTTTTGGCACGGAGTACGATGTAAGTATTTTCGCTTTAGCATATTGCACGCGTGTGAATGCTGCCATGATAATGTGCTTACCATGTGGCTAAGTGCTTATATGAGATAAACTGTTTGAATGCCCGTGGGTGAATGTTGGATTGTTTGAGTTGGAAAAACTCGTTGAAATCCGTATTTTAGCCTACTTGCGAGTAGCAAATTCCAAAGCGCTTTTCAAAACAAACGGATATGCAATGCGTGTTTCCAAATTAGGCAATCTAGTCTATACTTGTTTGCTGTGCGCATAACATAGTAA
>NW_021025263.1:2750897-2768153 GCF_004153795.1 Camellia sinensis
GATCTTCGGATCGGGCGAGAGGGGGTGCTCATAGCTGACCTTCCCCAATCGTACCCTAGCTCCCGAGCCGAGACAACTCCGGTGATGACGGACATGTGGCCTTCGGCACCGAGTCAGGGTTTCCTAAATTCCCCCATAAAAAATATTTAGGTGGCGACTCTGTATCTGGCAAAGCAGTCCATGTTTGGCACTTCTTTCCTAAAATCTGTTTTCTCAAAACGATTTGCCAGATTTGGACTCTTTGGTTCAAGATTAAGAACCGTGACACGAATCGAGTCCGAACTGTAGCGCGGGGCCCCTCGCGGGCGCGTCTACAGCATGATACGGTGAGCCCGGTGCATGCAAGACAAATGCATGAATGCACGCATGCATAGCATAAGGTATGCTAATTTAAATATGCCCTAATACTAACCATTGAAAGTAGGTAAGTAAAAAGGGAGAAAGAAGTGGGTTTGGAAGACATGCACACACGCACCCATACTTATTACAAATTCGCCCTTGCTCAGAGGGACCAAAAGACTAATACAATTTAACTAACTATCAAGCTAACTAAATATTACAGACAATTAACTAGTTAAACAAATTAACTAAGCTAATTAAGCAGTAAAAGTAGCCTCGGGAAGAGGGCCCAGTGCGCGTGTGCTCGGGTTCGTTCAGAAATCCGTCGCCATGCACAAGTTTGCCTCTGTTTCCCCTGCTCTGCTCCTCTGAAAATTTCACAACTCCCAAGGTATGCCCTATGGACACTGTGGATCACCATCGACCAAGTGGAAACCCCACCAACCATGTCCGGATGGTCATCGACCATTTGTTGAGCTCTCGGCCATCAATAATTGGTCGATCGACACTCCATGTAGTCGACCGGCCAAGTCTTCCTGCAGAACCTGTTTTGACAGCAGTAGAGGGCAAAACAAGGCATGGCAATGCATTTCAAGCAAATGTGTGCACCAACACATCTCCTTATCATGTTTATGACTCGAAGGGGTATGGTACTCGATTCTCGAACTACCAATCGTGCATTTCAATGCGTGATGGCGCAAGGAACCAAGTATGCATTTTCAACGTAGAATGAAATGCACGTAACAAACAATGAGCTCAACCTCTATCATACTCAATTCAAGAGGCAAAGCATGTATGCCAATGCAATGCAACCTAGGCATGCGAACTAAGTATGCAACATGGCAATGCAAACAAGCATACAAGACATGTGACAATCATGCTAATGACAAGTATGCGAGATGCAAAGTGGATGGTCAAGCATGCAGGCAAGCATGTGACTTCATTCAATCATGCAACAACACATGGGGTAAACATGTAGCAACATGTTAAACAACCTAAACATGCAACAACACACATGGTAAGCATGCACCAACACATAAAGGGTGGACTTAAACCAATTTGGGCAGCCCTCAACTAGGCCCAAAAATAGTGGCCAAATGCTATGGAAATGAGAGGCAAGGTGCGTACAAGCCATTCCCTGCCCTCCAAAGCAAAAACATAAGTGTTTGGTGCAAAACTAGACACAAAACAGTCAAGTTGAGAGATCTTGAGGCAAGGCGCGTAGCCGAGACCTCCAGGAACTCAAGACGAACACAAACAAGGATGATCACCGAGTGTTCAAACGGTAACGTCCAAGTCTTGAGGACGGTCAAAAATGGATGTCTACAGTTGCCCCTCTTTGACAGAACTCGAAAGTCATAAGAATGACGGGAGTGAGTGTCAAAGCCCAGAGACGACCCATTTTTGACAAGGCCGAAGACTTAGACAAACATGCAAGACAATAAAGATATGCGCCCGAAGGCAGGGGCGAAATGCAACTGAAAATGCAAGAAGCCGAGCATAACTTATGGTCATACAAAGAAAGCTGTAACGAAGCACATACAATGCAACAGTTTTATGCTAGCACAAACCAAACTACACTACAATGCAGAGAGGGTGCAAGAGAATTATGCAATTCTCAATACGTCTCACTGGGAGGATACAATACCTGTGCGGCTCGTCTAGTTGCCCCAGGTTCAAGTGGACCGTACATACAATATCATGCCTGAAAGAGAAAGAAAACTCAACAGGTGCAATATCGTTAGCAACATGCATAACAATGCAATCGAAAGCTGCGCGACAACGCGAATGTAGGATTTAAGGTCTCCTTAGACCAAGGGGTGCACAAACAGTGCGATGATATGCAATTGAATCTAATGTAATGCAAATGATTTGCAAAATTACAAAACAAATGTAAAAACAATGCAAATAATATGCAAAACATACAAAACTATGTCTAAACAATGAAAACGATATGCAATGCAATTGAATCATGATCCAATCATGAGCGGTTCAAAACCACACAAATGTCAAATAGATTGATGGAGATGCAAAGTCCGTCTACCATAGAAAAGGTGCCGCAACCCTCAAACCACAATACCAGCAGTGGAATAGGCGCGTACACATGTAGAACTATGAGTGATGTAGACGGTCACAGGAACAAGTAATTGGGTAGAATGACATAAGTGAGGCATGCTTTGTTCAGAAAAGATTATGATCCTAACGCTGGATGCAATCGAACTACATTACATTTCAGTATATACAGTGGATATGGCACGCGACCGAAACATATCTTGCCTAGGAAAGGCATGTACACATGCAAACCGCGTCTAACACAGAAACGGTGCCACAACCCTCAAACCACAATACCAGCAGTGGAATAGGCGCATACACAAAAGTCTTAGATCTGTGCTTCGACGTGAAAAGTATGAGCACATACCAGACCAAGCTCAACATGGAAAGGCGCAAGCCATAGCTGGATGTGATGCGGCAAATGCATGCAAGCTACAATGTAACATATACAAATATGCAATGGAATGGAATATTTACAATGGATAAGGCCTGCAGCCCAAACCATATCTTGCCTAGGAAAAGCATGGACACAAACAAGCCATGTCTAACACAGAAAAGGTACCGCAACCCTCAAACCACAATACCAGTAGTGGAATAGGCGCGTACACATGCAGAACTATGCTTCGACGTGAAAAGTATGGGCACATACCAGACCAAGCTCGACATGGAAAGGCACAAGTCAAAGCGGGGGGTGATGCAGTGAATGCATGTAAGCTGCAATGCAATATTTATAAATATGCGATGGAATGGAATATATACAGTAAAATGCATGACATATGCAATATTTACAGTGATGCATGACATATGCACTATATATAATGAAATGCATGACATATGCACTATTTACAATGATGCACGACATATGCACTATTTACAAAGATGCATGACATATGCACTATTTACAGTGAAATGCATGATATATGCACTATTTACAGTGAAATGCATGACATATGCATGTTTGTTTTTTTGTTTTGTTTTTTGAATGCATGACAATGCATGATGAAGGGAAAATCCATGATAATGCATGTTTTTTTTTTTTTTTTTTTTTTTTTTTTTTTTTTTTTTTTTTTTTTGTGTTTTTGTGTTTTTGTTTTTGAAATGCAAATGATGCATGTTGTTTATGTTGTTTTCTTTTCTTTTTTTTTTTGAAATGCAAATGCATAATGATGCATGATTTTGAAATGCGCGACAACGCGTGGCTTTTGAGATGCATGACAATGCAAATGATCTTGGAATGAGCGACAACGTGTGTTGCTTGAGATGCATGATAATGCATGTGGACTCGAATGCGCGACAACGCGTGTCGCTTGAGATGCATGATAATTCATGTGAGCAGTGCACATCAATGCAAGTTGTGCTTGTTACGACGTGTGTATGCATGCAAAAACCAAAGGTCTTGCATATTTAGAGCATTTAAGGTCTCCTAGACCGAGCGTGTTTAAGGTCTCGCTAGACCGAGCGGGTTTAAGGTCTCGCCAGACCGTACGTGTTTAAGGTCTCGCCAGACCAAGGCGACTTAAAATGCAAAACAATGCAAGTAAGGTATGCGAGTGCAAGATAATGCATGTGGGGGCAACTTTCGAATCTTGAAAGAGACAAAAGGATACAAAAAGTATACACTACACCCATATTCAGGTGCCACGCACAGAAGACACGGTCTGAGGTCGAAACGGAGATCGGCTGAGCTTCGGAAATGCACTTTCTTGCACTGTCTTGAGCAATGAAGGCCCCAAACCACACCTCTGACCCAAACAAGGTTTTAGGAGGCTCACCGGCCATCAGGGGAGGTCACCGGCTGTCTGTCGGCCATCAAAAAAGTCGACCGGCCAACAGTGTGGCTGACCAGCCAAACATGCCTGAATCGGGGCAGTTTGGTCTTTTGGCCTCGAGTCTTTTAAAACAGGGCCTCTAGCCCTATTTTCTTCACTTGTTCTTACTGGAAAACTCCCTCCCTCTCTCTCTAGATCATTTTCCTTCCTTCATTTCTCCATTTTCTTGTGTTTTCAACACTTTTTCGTTGTTCGATTCGCGAATACCTCGCCATTTCGGACGTTTTGAACCGAACGAAACTTCGCTTCGTTGTCTTTTTCTTGACTTTCGCCACTTGGGGTTTGTTTCCCCCGAGTTCCTCTTGATCTTCATGCCTTTTCCATATTCCGACTCTTTTGGCCATTTTCCCCCCTCTCGGGGTTGACTTTTCGTTAACTTTTCGTATTCTAGCCCGGTTTCCACATTTTCGGCCATTTTCACACTCTCTTTGAGATGGCAGATGATCTTCCATACGGCGGGACTCCCCCGGAGCATGAGATGGATCCTGAGGCCGAGCTCTTGCCTTTGAGCGTCAGCCTGTTCGACCCAGCGACCTACCGGTCGGCGATTCACATACTGCCTCCCGACGGACTTTTCCAGTTCCAGAGTTTTGACAGGATGGTGCCTCCGGAGCTTCTCCTGCACAAGCTAGAGCCATATCTATCATACGGAACTTCCGAGGTATATTCTTCCTCGTTTCATTTTCCATAACGTAGAACACTTAACTGCCATAGTTGATTCTGTTCTTTAACTGCTTAGCCCAGATACACCGATACATTGTATGCTGTAGTTGACTGTGAGCACACTTGCACTTGATATCTGTTTGAATTGGAACACACGCACACATACTGTATTTGCCCTGAACCACTTAAACACACTGACACATCACATGTTGTAGTTTACTGCAAGCACACCAGCACCCGATGTTTGTTTGAACTTGAGAACGTGCACACACGCTGTATTGTCACCAATTTTGAATGCTTTTCAGAACTGTACATTTTATATGGCTTCGCAAATGTTTGCTTTTGAATACAGGGAGATTCCCATGCCTTCCGGGGGTATGGGAACGTTGCGGCTAGAGATTGGTATATGGAGCTGCCAAATGCGGTCCGCCACATCGTAGACCAGGCCGGCATCGGTGCCTTCTGCAGAGGACTTTCCCGACTTACTATGAGCAGGCCTCTTCTCGCCGCTTTGGTGGAGAGGTGGTGGGACACCACCAACTCATTCCACTTCTCGGTCGCGGGAGACATGACGATGACTCCCTATGACTTCTCGATGCTCACCGGCATCGGGGTAGGGGGTGATCCGATCCCCTTCGACACAGACATGGATGAGTGGGAGGCCGCTCAGATTTACTTGCTAGGCGAGATGCCGCCTCTTGCGCACCCAGGATTCATTAGTTATTCATGGTTCGAGAGCCACTTCAGGGTTCATCCAGCCTGGCCGAGGAGGCACCGATGGCTCAGGAGGAGGTGGAGCAGTATACCCGCGGCTTCCTCATGTTTTTGCTGGGGACGACCATTTTTGCCGACCGGGCAAATACCGTGCCCCTCTGTTTGTTGAGTGCGCTTGTGGACGCCACGCGGATCTTGCGCTACGACTGAGGGGGCATCGGTTTGGCCACGCTGTACGGATATATGAGCTCAGCTTCCCGTGGCAGCGGACAGTTGCTTGGGGGCTACTGGCGAGCTTTGGAGGTACATTTGCTTCTTCTGTTTTTCATTTCGGCTTTCCATTACCTGTACTCTGTACACTGCACACACTGCGGTCTACTTCACACTAACTGTATACTGCACACACGGCACACATATACCCTGCTTTTCGTTGACTGTATACTGCACAGACTGTGCACTCTGCACCGTACACTGCACAATGCATTCCGCTTTATCTGATAAGCATACTGATACTTACTCTGTAGTTGTGGGACTACGCCAACTTTTCGAGGCTCGCGCCAGTGCCTGACGAGGAGACCCCTCTTGTCGTTCCATTCTCCCGATGCTTCGATGTGAGGTGTGTGCGGAGACCACGGGAGACGTTCATATTCTTCCGCCGCTATTTCGACACCATCACCCCCGCAGAGGTATGGTTAGAACTTACAGTTCATTTAAGCTTCGCTTTGCACTGTATTTTCTGATAACAGTAGAAAACAACTGCATGCCATTTATAGATCACCTGGCAGCCTTGGGCTCCATTGCCAGCTGGGATTCGGGGGCGATTTTCCGGTGCAGAGGAGACTGCCCGCTTCAGGCTTCTATTAGAGGGCCCTGTCTGTCGGGCCTGGTACCTAGGTGAGCGCTTCTTGCCCCAAACCCTGGGTTTGTCAGAGCAGATAGTTCCAGCTCCGCCCCCTGAGCATATGAGGGACACCGAGAGGTTCACTCCCGAGCAGATGGCTGATTATACGATCGGCTGGGATTCGATACATTATAGAGGCATAGGCGACTACACAGAGTACGTCCATACATATATCATGCAGCCTTTGAGCAGTGGCCGTCGAGCTGAGAGAGAGAGGCCAGTGGCGCCAGCGGCTGGAGTAGAGGCAGGGACATCGAGGATGGCTCGAGTTCGTGGCAAGAGTGGAGCTTGGAGAGGACGGGGGGCTAGTTGGCCAGCATTGCCCATGATGATGACATGCGGAGGGTGGGGTGGGGCGACTTACCAGATCCCCATCGCTCCTCCTTCGACTGATCATGAGTTAGTTAGTTTCTACGACTTGCCTCCGGTATGTACTGTTGCATTTCGCATTTTGTATTGTCATTTCATTTCATTTCGTTTGATATTCCGCAGAATATTGATACTTCTAACACTTTTGCAGGCTTCCTTCGAGTACACTCGCCAGTCCCTGGAGTTGACTGCTTCGGTGATGGAGATGTTCCAGCAGAGCCTCGATCTTTTGGCCATTTATAGTATTCCGGTATGCTCTTCTGACCACGGTCTCAAACCATACATAAACTGTTTCACATAATCTGATGCATTGCCCTGCTAACACAACACTCAATACACTGTCCTCATGGCATCTGATACACTGTAGCCCACAAACTGTTCACAGCATTACTCACGGCATTCATACACTGCACTCAGTCACTGCATTCTGTACCGTCATACTGCTCATAGCATTCATACTCTGTACTTATACACCGCATTCTGTATTGATACTCTGTTTTGCGTAGCATACTGATGCGTTTGCAATTTGTACTTTTCAGCCTCCATTTCTGATTCCCGCTACAGGAGGTGCTCTAGCCGGACCTTCGGTTCCTAGCCAAGGAGGAGGAGATGGCAGAGTATACCCCCGCACCAAGGCGGGGCGCACTCATGTTGGAAGTAGCTCTCGGGCGCCAGTTCCAGATGACGACGAGTCCGAGGCGGAGGTAGAGTCATCTGAGGATGAGATCGGGGATGGCACTGATTCGGGCTTAGATGACGGCGCTGATGATGATGCTCCTGGACCTTTGTCCAGGAAGAGGACGAGGACGGACCTCTACGCCTGAGACCATTTGACATTGATCCAGATTTTTGCTATTTTTCTTCTTCTTATTTTGCTTTTCTTTTTGTTGGTAGCTAGAGTACCTTGTACTGCCGCAGGCAGGTTTTTGTTTTCTCCAAAACTTTGTACTTGAAAAGATGATGAAATAACACAAACTTTTTATCTGAAAAAGTGTTACATTGATACATTTCATACACTGCATCGCATTGCATCATATTGCATGTTAATGTAAATGAGATTGATCTCCTGTCTGAAAAATCAAACACCTGTATTGTAATAACCAGATAATGGATCGGCCAATAGCAAAACAACTCAAACAAACCACTGTTCATTTTGAATACTCGGCTCGTAACACAGTGCTTGGTTTATTCTGCATACAGCCCACACTGCTCACAACTGATTCTGAACACTGCTCATTCTGAACTCTGTTCATTCTGAACTTCATAGCCCATAACACAGTATTCTTAGTTCATTCTGCACGCGGCAAAAATAGTCCAAATCTGAAAAGACAGAATACAAAGGTAGAATTGGCAGAAGCTGAAACACACTCAGATGCAATCTGGAACCCACATGTTCACTGTTTCCAAGTGACCCGGGTTGAATCCCTGCAGTTTTACAAAAGAACCAAGCCTGTTTTACAGAAATATGGAGAATGGCACAGCACTCTAAGCACAAAATGATTTGAGAAAAAGGGTTTTCAACCGGGTATTGAGCCTACGACTGTACACAGTGAAAAAGACTCAATAACGAAAAACAAAAGGAAAACAACCTAAACACAATGAGACACGCTCGAAACCGACTCAAAGCAAGAGTTAAGGCAAACAAAACAAAAGACACGACACACAGACGTGTTATAAAAACGAGGGACTTCCCAAATCACGAGGAGCCAGTTTCTCCGAGTATTGTTTCCCATCCTTTCTTATTTGTGGTTCTCACATCACTCGGCCCTCAGGCTCGTTTTTTCTCTCAAAACCCCTTTTTGCTCACTTTTCTCTCGACTTACACCTCTCTATTCTTCACTCTCTCATTTTTCATCCCTCCCCAGATATGGTCGGTGAATAAACAAGAGGTTGTGGGTTCATGCCCAACACTGTTAGTTCGCAGCTATTTCCTCCGGTGACGTTTAGTCGATGTTCCTGATAAAGGAGTGGAGTATCTTGATCCATTCCGGTTCGTGCTTCGCACTTGGCTCGATACCTCGATGCTCAGAGGTTGAGAGAGCTTTCGGCCCTTTAACGACAGCTTCAGCTGTGCCCTTTCTGGCAAGTATGCTGGCGATGGGGGAAAGACAAGAAGCTTGACTCGATTGTGCCCCTAGTTCATCATTTTGACCATTTTTTGTTTTGACTTTCTACTAAAACAAATTTAACCAAAATGTGAGTTAGATTAACATACTTGTTCGATTTTCTGATTTAAAATCATGCAAGTCAGGCTATGAGCATTGAAAATTTTCCTTTTTTGGGTCCAAGAAAATGGTCCAGTTTTGGAAAAGATGGAATAATTTTCGAGAAAATAGTCAACCTCAGTAAAAAGTTCTCAAAAATAATTTTTGCAAACGATCACTGCTCAACGAGCACGGAACTTACTCTCAAGATGTACAGCCTCGGATTGGAGGCAATAGAAAATTGCCCCTTGCCTGAAGAGAGCTGCACGGCAACAGAAAGTTGCCCCTTGTTTGAATGGCGACTCATGGCAACGGAAAGTTGCCTCTTGTCTGGATAACGTCGCAGCATACTGTAGTCAGTCCTTATTAGTGATGATCGCAATTAAACTCTCGGACATAGAGAAGACGAAGATGGTCAAAACCAATATATGGACACAGTCACTTTGAAAGTGTTGGTGGCTGGACTTCAGGATGAAGTTGCCTACGTATCCCAAACATGGGAATCAAGCCTTATGTAGTTCCGGTTAAGGTACACTCGTGTATTAACCCTCACTTTTTATGCTCTAACTTTTGCCAAGGCCGCCCTTTGCGGGTTTTAAACCTTGCGAGCTTTGTTCTTATTTTCTTTTCCATTCTTTTTGTTCATTTTTTTTTTCTTCTTTTCTTTGCATTTTTTTTTCTTTTTTGTTCTTTTTGTTCTTTTTCTTGCTTTAACTTTTGCTTGGGTCGCCCTTTCGGGTTTTTGGCCCAGTGAGCCTCTCAAAGGGTAAAAGTGTAACAAGTCCATGCCAAATGGTTTTAGGGTTTTGAAGCCATCCGTATCCAGGAGGGCGGCTGTTATATTGACTTGCAGAAGGATCCATCTTCGGCTCTTCGAGCATATCGGACATTTTTTATCCCTAGTCAGAAGGGCGCTTCTGTTCTAGCTTTGCAAGCTTCTTCTGATTAGGCCCGATCTTCTTGATCTGACTTTCTTGGCCTCTTGTTCGAGGGTTGTTTCAAATTTGGCCACGCAGGCTTCATGTTATAGTTGACCGTTGAACCTTCTGAACTAAGGTCCAAGGTTTGAAAGCAAGGGCTCAAGTCTCGACACTGAGAGTGATCCTAAGCTGCACAATCTCAAGAGCGATTCCACACAGGTCTTCGCAAGACCGCGCAAAACATTTTGTTTTTGAAAGTTTTTTAAGAAAGCGACAAATCGCTCGCGCTGAAGATAGTGTGGAACCAATCTGGATCAAGCCAGGGTCCTTCTCATTGCTCACGTTAACAAACATGATTCCATTCATTAAGGGCTTTAGCATGCCTCTCTTTCTCTTAGTTGATCAAATTTTGCAAAACACGAGGAATTCCTTCCTCTTCGTTTTCATCACCGCAGTGTTCAAAAAGTTAAAAACTTAGGTCAATGCAATGAGTTTTGGGTGCAAAAGAGTGAGTGAGATGCTCTGCCGTTTCATTCAAATGCTCTAGCACAACTAGCTCAAACTAGCAATAAGCACGAGAACATGATAGCCGCAGCTGTTTCATTCAGGATTTCCTTGTTGCAACTGGCTCCACAGCAGAGACAGACTTAAAAGAAAGCAAAAGGATAATTACAAAACAAAACGGTGTTCGAGGCAACAACCCTGGAATCACCTGACATTCTATACAATGGGACTGAATCGACATAACAAGACAGACCCTTTAAGCAAAAAGACTGACTTAAGACAATGAGACAGACCCAAAACAAAACAAAGAACTGGTTCGACACCCAAGCCAGAAATTACAAAACTGCATTCGCAAACGCTCCTGAGAGTGCGTGCCAAACGCCATATCTGAAGTACGCTGGCCGCCGCCCGTAGGTGGTCCAACCCCTGATCACATGCTTGCAGCATCCTCGAAATCCAACAATTCAGTGGTGACAGATTTTGCTGAGGTGGGTGGGAGGATGACCTCATTGTCGATCAAATCTTGCACTTCATGGTGAAGGCAAAAACAACCATCGGTGCTGTGACTGGTTTGCTGGTGGTATGTGCAGTACAAGGCAGCATCATGTGTATAAGGGAGATTCTTCGGGAGAGGTCGCGGTTCGAGGGGTTTAAGATGTCCCTTTTTAGCCAAAATTTGAAATGCCCTAGACAAAGGCATGTAGAGGGCGTGTAAGACTCTGCGCCCTCGAGGTAGGTACTTCGAAGTCTGAGGGTTCTTTCTAGACGTACTAGCGAAAGGGTCGGCAGGCATTGCCTTGGCTTTCTGATCTTTTCCTGGTGGAGGGTTGGGAATGGAAGGAACTGTCTTGGCATGACGGGGCCTATCCCGATTTTTTGCCTGGCTTGAACTGCCTTTGGTTGGAGTAGGGAAATCATCATCTACAGCTTTAGTCATGACTACGAATACTTGCTGCTTATTCATTCCCCGGGCTTTCAAAGCCTCGACTGCCCACAGTAGCTGTTCAACAGGATTAGCATCTGTTCCCACTTTATTCTTACCTCTAGCCTCAGCCTCATCGAGGGTTTGGGTTGTTATATCAGAGCGGAACCCAGTTGTTGTTGACATGTCATTGCCATAGCTTGGGATAGCCTCAGGCTGGTTGAGCTCGATCACAATTCCTCCCAGTAGCGGGGGCTCTTGTGGTATGAAATTCCCGGCATATGGTGTAGCTGGTGGTGAAGCCGCCATTCTCTAGGCCAGATTGGCCGCGGATCTCTGGAGGTCGTTGATCATTCCCATTAACTCAAACGTGGTGGGCTCACGAGCCTGATACAACTGGGGGGTCCAGATCGGGTGTGCAGCAGGCGGCCTGGGTGGATGCGGTACATCAACATTGGTCTCATCCTGTAAGATGATCTCTTGGTCTAACGCGGCTGCCATAACCACAATTTCCTCTGAACTTTGGGTCATCATAAGTCTGCTGAATTGAACGGTGACTGAAGGATCAGATATTTGTCTTGCGTCAGCGGAGGAGAACACCAAGTCTCTGAACCCAAATCTCTGAACTGAAAGGGAAAACAAGTAGTAGTTCAGCCCAGACGGAACAGACACAGACATGACTGAATAACTGTACTCTACTACTGATCACTGTTCCCTAAAATCGCTGTCCCAAAACTAAGTCTGATACCCGCAGATATAACTGATTCCCCAAAACACTGATACTGATGCCCTCAGGCCTGGTACTCAAACCTGCAAACTGATATGCACATTTCCTGTAGACATACACTCTAAAAGCACATAGCAAGTAAATGAGAACCAAAACACCCCTATGCTGGGGTAGGGTTTCCCTGTCCTATTTTGTCAGGAGCTAGGGTTTCACGACGCACGCAGTGGTTTCACACAACCTATAATCGGGTATGCAACCTGTCCTAGCTTGGAATGGTCACTACGGATTTCGATATGCACTAGGTCGAATGGTCAAAAAGGGTGCCCCGGTAAAACCAGGGTTTATGTTCTCGTACTGGCAGAGCCCGCAACCGGTTAGCTTTATGGCACGCTTCTTAAAGCGAGCCTCCGGTAAACCGCTCCGGAATAGCAGATGGCAAACACGGTGTCCTAGGCGCACCAATGCCCATGCAATGCAAGGAAACACATGAGTGTAATCAAAACAAGATACCATGAGTTCGAGTCAAGTTCTCTATGTCCCTAGCAGAGTCACCAAAAACTGTAGACGTCCCCGAATGCCCCGGGAGGATGACCCCTGTTCTGTTCGTTTTGGGCTTACTACAGTTCGGACTCTCAAATCGTCACGGTTCTTAATCTGAACCAAAGAGTCCAAATCCGGCAAATCGTTTTGGAAAACAAATTTTTAGAAAAGAAGTGCCAAACATGGACTGTTTTGCCAAATACAGAGTCGCCACCTAAATATTTTTTATGGGGAAATTTAGGAAACCCTGACTCGTTTGCCTAAGGCCACGTGTCCATCATCGCCAAAGTTGCCTCGCCTCGGGAACTTGGGTACGATTGGGGAAGGTCAGTTATGAGCACCCCCTCTCGCCCGATCCGAAGATCGGCCTCTACTAACCATGATATCTAGTTTTGAAAATATTATGCATTCTTATTCTAGTTAATTAGCCTAGAATTACTATGTGATGCGCGCGGCAAAACAAGTATAGACTAGATCACCTAATTTGGAACAGAGCACTGCATATCCGTTTGTTTGGAAAATGGTTTGAAATTTGCTACTCACGAGTAGGCTAAAACACGGATTTCAATGAGTTGTTCCAACTCAAACAATCCAACCTTCACCCACAGGCATTTAGGCAGTTATATCACATAAGCATTTAGCCACATGGTAAGCATGCTGTCATGTTAACATTCACACTGATGCGAGATGCTAAAGTATAAATACTTACATCGTACTCCGTGCCAAAATGATGAACTAGTTAGTAATCATGCATGATCCTCGTTCATGTTAAAGTGGCTAATGTGTTGCATACAAAATGTCATTAGAATAGGCTCGGCTAATCTATGGATGGCATGTGAAATGCAACAACTCGGTGCACGTATTCAAGTTTGAAATTGAAATACTATGCGGTTAGCATGATGCGGCGAGCCCGGTGCATGCAAGACAAATGCATGAATGTACGCATGCATAACATAAGGTATGCTAATTTAAATATGCCTTAATACTAACCATTGAAAGCAAGTAAGTAACAAGGGAGAAAGAAGTGGGGGTTGGAAGACATACACATACGCACCCACACTTATTACAAATTCGCCCTTGCTCAGAGGGACCAAAAGAATAATACAATTTAACTAACTATCAAGCTAACTAAATATTACAGACAATTAACTAGTTAAGCAAATTAACTAAGCTAATTAAGCAGTAAAAGCAGCCTCGGGAAGAGGACCCAATGCGCGCGTGCTCGGGTTCGCTCGGAAATCCGTCGCCATGCACAAGTTTGCCTCTGTTTCCCCTGCTCTGCTCCTCTAAAAATTGCGCAACTCCCAAGGTATGCTCTATGGACATTGTGGATCACCACCGACCAAGTGGAAACCCCACCGACCATGTTCGGATGGTCATCTACCATTTGTTGAGCTCTCGGCCATCAATAATTGGTCGATCGGCACTCCATGTAATCGACCGGCCAAGTCTTCCTACAGAACCTATTTTGACAACAGTAGAGGGCAAAACAAGGCATGGCAATGCATTTCAAGCAAATGTGTGCACCAACACATCTTCTTATCATGTTTATGACTCGAAGGGGTATGGTACTCGATTCTCGAACTACCAATCGTGCATTTCAATGCGTGATGGCCCAAGGAACCAAGTATGCATTTTCAATGTAGAATGAAATGCACGTAACAAACAATGAGCTTAACCTCTATCATACTCAATTCAAGAGGCAAAGCATGCATGCCAATGCAATGCAACCTAGGCATGCGAACTAAGTATGCAACATGGCAATGTAAATGAGAACCAAAACACCCCTATGTTGGGATAGGGTTTCCCTGTCCTATTTTGTCAGGAGCTAGGGTTTCACTACACACGCAGCGGTTTCAAACAACCTAACATCGGGTAAGAAACCTGTCCTAACTTGGAATGGTCACTATGGATCCGAATATGCAATATTCGTGGGATAGAGAGGTCCTAAAAAGGAGAGGGTCATGCCTCTCTCCTTGTTGTTCTTTAATGCTTACATTAAATGGCTTTGTGGTGGCATTGTGTGTTTAGTTTGTTTTAGCTCCATTTTCAGTATGTATTAGGCTTTTTTTGCCCATGATACACCTTCTGCTTTGAGTTGTTTAGACATGCCATGTATGCTTCATACACTTGTCTTGTAATCCATGATTTGGCCTTAACATGCATCATGTTGTAACATGTGTTTTAGCATGATTTTGGCTCAACTCCGTGAGCTTTTAGCCTCGTTGTTAGCTGCTTAAGCTCTGTTTTCATTGTTTTGGTTATGCTTGCATTGTTTTGTATAGCCACCATGCAATCAAATACTGTTAGCTTTGAGTGTCCAAGTTGCTAGCAATGCACATATTTGGATCATTTCAGTGGTTTGGCATCACTTAGAAGTTATTTCAGTCCATATTTCAAAACTTGAATACTTTGCACTTATCACTCTTTATTGTTCTTAAAGGGTTTGTGTTTTATGCCTCATGAATGTGTCTTGTGTATGCCATCATGCTTAGGTCATTGGGATGCCATCTAAGTGGTTTTTTTGGGCTCATTTTGACATGTCCTAACTCTGTTTTGGGTCACTTAATCGTGCCCATGTTTGTGTTTAGGTGTAGTGTAACACCTCTTTGATGGCCTTGCATGCCTAATGATTTGCCGTCTTCGTTTTAGCTTGTTTTGGCTTTGGTCATTGCATGTTTTAGGCTTCACTCTTAGCTGGATTTAGGACTGTTTGGGTCATACTTGGATGTTGCTCTTTGTTTTGTGTAGCTTTGGTTCAAGTCCTTCGACTAGTCTTAGGCTCCAGTCTTGAGCATGCCATGGTTGACTCGTTGTATGTGATTTGACATCATCCTGCCCCATTTCAGGGCATGTAATGTTGTCACATTTGCACGCTTTCCAATTCCTTTTAAGTGTGTTTTAAAAGTTTGCTTATGGACACCTCATTTTTGACCGTCTCAAGACTCGGACGTCACCGGTTTGAACACTCGTGATCATCCATGTTTGTGTTTGTCTTGAGTTTCCCGAGGTCTCGGCCACGCGCCTTGCCTCAGGATCTCTCGATCTCTACTATTTTGTGTTTTGGTTTTGCACCAAACACTTGTGTTTTTGCTTTGGAAGGCCGGCATGGCTTTGTTGGCCATCCCCCAACCTCACCTGGGTCATTGGCTTGAGGCCACTGGCCAACAGTTTTTATTGCCATCGGCAATGTTTGGCCGATCGGCACTATTGATGGTCGGCGACCAATTGTTTTGGCCAATTTGGCATCTTTGGCTGGCCACCATTGTTGTATCTGCTTTTGGCAGATATTTTGTGTCAGCTGCGATAGCTGGCACCCACTTTGCCCCCCCTCCATACACGTGTATGGAGGGATTTCATCTTGCTTAGCTTGTTTAGTAAGCTTTGCAAGAGATGATCCTCTATAAGGGAGTCCTTCTCCTCCCTCTCAAGGGATAGATGTTTGAGTTCCAGAGGTCTAGATTAGGGTTGGGTTTGTGTATCCACCTATCTCACATATCTCTCTCTTTTTGCCCTTGTGTGTGTATAAGTGTGTTTGTGTCTTACTTTTGTGCATAAACACCTAGTGCTACCCTTACCTTGGTTTCTGAGGTAAGGATTTGTTTTTCAAAGTTTTGAGCTGGTTTTGAGCTAAGGGAAGGCTGCTGGAGCCCCCATCCTTGAAGGGCCTACAAGCGTAAGGAAAGCTGCTGGAGCTACACCTACCTTGCAATCTGTTTTTAGACTTGTGGTATAACTAATTAAAAGTCTTGTTTTTGAGTGCTCTAAATAGTTGTTTAACGGTCACTTTGTCGTTTGGCGTTGTTTGCCTTCTTGGCCTTGTTTGGTTCCCATTTTGTGCATTTTTTGGTGAGCTCCGGGAACGACCTTGTTTGGGCCTCCTCACCGCTGAAATCCCCGGGATGGTGCTTAAGGTCCTAAGAAAGAGAGGGGCCATGCTCCTCTCCTTGTTGCCTTAAATGTTGGCAATTTTAGCCTCATGTGTGAGCATCTTGGTTTAGTGCATGTTGGCCATGTCTTAAGTGTTGTTATTTGTGTTTATTTTTCCATGATATTAGAAATTTTTTAATTGGTTAGACACACCATGATGCTTAGCATACTTGTCTGTAAATGCACATGAATTGCCTTAACAGTGCCTAGCATTTAGACACAATGCTTACTTATTTGGCCTAGCTTGTGAAGCTTTATGCATGTTTAGTGTGCCCAAGGTATGTTTTTGGTTGCTTGGGTCATCCATGTTTTGCTTTGTATAGCTGCCATGTTAATCCCCTTGTGAGCCTTGAGTGTTGACCCCTCAGAATGCTTTACGTGCTTGTTTCAGTGATTTGGCACCACTTATAACATCATTTCAGTCCTTGTGGTATGCTTGTATGCTTGCATTGATGCCCCTTTAATGCTTTAAAGGCTCGTGTTCTTATGCATCATGTTTGGACCTTTATGGTATGCTTTCATGTTTAGACCATTTAGATGCCATCAGGTGCATCTTTGGTCTTGTTAGACTGCATTGACCTGTTTTAGGTCCTCCTTGACCCTTTGGGCTTGCTTCATACAGCTTTGGTTAAGCCCCCTTCG